>JAJPUD010015768.1:0-22500 GCA_023553655.1 Myrmecobius fasciatus | reverse complement strand
AGAAAGGTAAGATTTGAGCAAATAGATCTGAGTATCAGTATATAGTTAATAATTAGCCCTAGTCATCAAACCTTGGACTGACTTCAGAAATTGATGGAATTGAGGGAGAAAGTGAGACAGCATAGAACAAAATCTTGGGGTACACTCGTTGTTAGCAGTTGCAAACTGCATGAAGATGTAATAAAAGGATTTAAAAGGAGTGAATTCACATGTAAAAGACCAAGGTGAGGACTGTCAGGAAAACCTAGAGAAAAGGGAATATGAAAAAGAGTGATTGATAGTGCAAAAAGCTTCAGAAAGGTCAAAAAGAATGAGCAGTGAGGAAAAAAAAAACTATTGCATTTGGAAATTGAGATATTTAATAACTTCAGATAGAAAAGTTTCAGTTTAATAATGAGTTCAGAAGATCTTTGTTGCAGAAGACAAGTTAAAATAGGTTTATTTATTCAAATAAAAGGGTTTCTCCTGGCATGAAGGGTCACCTCTTTATGTGTGATAGGGATGAGGGAGGATAATGGTAGAAAGCTTTTGAATGATGTGAAATGAGGAGGAGGAGGTAAAAGAAACTTCTTGGAAAATGGCCTTAATTTTTTTTAATTGAAATATTTCCAAGATTCTTAAATAAGAATTTTGGAGGAGAAAGGGCCATAAGAGGTTTGAGGAAGAATGAAAATGTTTGAAAATTTAACTGTAGTAATTGGGATATTTATTAGACTATTGACATATACAATGATTGTCCAACAGCAACCTATTTGCAGTTGTGAAACATAAATATGTATGTTGTATAACCAAGCAGCCAATTTTTTATTTTTTTTCCAGTTTCATTCAATAGCACTTGAGTAGCACGTGGTAGATGACAGGAGTAATTCAAGGCTGAGGCTTAGAAAAGCAAATAAATAAGATAAGATTAGTTAGAACCTTAAAAAAAAAAAAAAGTACTGTGCAGAGTTGAACTGTTTCACCAAGGAATCAAGATAAGGAAGTAGAAGAGTAAAATTAGAGAATTGTCAGGGAAAAAAATAGCCTTTCTTCTTATGTTATTAGATTCTCTCTTATTCTCTCTACAGATTCCCTTTTCTAATTCCATTGATATATGTATATATGTGCATTCCTGCATATATACACAGTTGCCAAAGATTTTATACATTTTATGTTATCAAAATTGTCCTTTATATTTTATTGAATTTTTATAAATTTCACTGGGTTAAAAATATTTTACTAACCATAGCTATCATTTCCTACTCTTTTCTTGCTTTTATTTATGATTTGAACTTTTATATTCATGTTTAATGCCAATTTCTATTTTATTGTAGATATAACTAGGCTGATTCATATCTAACTTATACCATATTTTCTTTTCAGGATTACATAAGATTTTATCAAATGGTATTTTTTCTCCAATTAATTTGTGGTCTTAAGTTTTTGAAACACTGAACTACTGGTTTTAATTGTTTTTGATGATAACATTATTTCCCACTGCTCAATATTTCTGCTTTTTTGTTTCAAGCAAAATAGATTAGATCATATTAGTATCATTTTATATCATAAGTTTTTCTTAATACTCATCTCTGCCTTCTGGACACACACACATATACACAAACACAATCATATTCATAAATGATTTTTTCAACAAAAAAATTAAATCAAAACCAATAGGTAGAATACACATGCTTAACGAATGATATGATATTGTGTTTGTGTTGTACACCACTTCTCTAAAAGAACAGACAAGTAAATAAATAGATGGATGGATAAAGACTTATTTTTTTATTCTTCCCTAAGGCTATGTAATGTTATTAAAAATAATTCCATTTTATCTTGTTTTCATATTGTTATTTGCATTATTCTAGTCATTGTGCATATGATTCTTGTTATACTTCATATTCCTTGATTCATAAAAATATTTCCATTTTTTTTTCAAAATCTTCATATTGGCAACTTCTTACAGTCTTATCTGTTATATGTGTTAGTTTTTCTGGGCATTACTCATTTAATGGGAACCCACTTTGTTTTCAATTTTGATATAAATTTAATAAGCATTTTAAAGCCTCTGTATGAATATTATTCCTATTGTTTATACATTTTCAAGTAGATGATTAAAGTATTGTTGTTTATAAAATGCAGAAATATACTAGCATTGACACATTTTTGAGAAATGGATTTTAGCTTTTCTGGATGGAAAAAATGAATTAATTGGATAGGTATCAAATTTTATATTATTCTTGTAGTTTCAAGCAACATGAGTGATTCCCAAGTTACTGAAGCTAAGCAGCATAATACAAAATAATTCATATGCGAGTCATCTCAGTACAAATTTTTTTTTAAGTTTTGCTTCAAAATGGAAAACATGATTATTTGTTTTTAAAACAGTTTAACTCAATTGGGACATGAGATGGAAAAGCCAATATATTACATACATACATATATGCATATAACCTTACATATGTTTTATACATATATGTAAATACTCAGAGATTAATTTTAAGTCTGTATTTTCTTTATATATATATATAATTGATATATTTTATTTTTCATAATCGGAATTTTACCCTGTATAATTCCTTGTGAGTCATCCTTAATATATGTATGATATATGTATTATATATATGTGTATATATATACATATATATTTCATATTTATGTGACTAAATGGAAGAATAAACCAATTATTAAGTACTTCCTATGTGAAAAATATTGTGCTGAGTGCTAAAAATACAAACAGACCGGTAAGATATTTTCTGCTTACAAGTAGTTAGATGGAATCAATATATATGTAAAGGTTTCATCTGCAAACTAGATGGACAGGTCCCTTGGTTCTTAGACAGTTCGTAATGTCTCTTCTTTAATGACATTTATCAGTTTTTGATGTTGAATCATTTGACAATGCAAAGGATTTGGTAATAAGAATTTTCTTTATCTTCAACAAGCATTACCATCAATGTCAAAGCTGCAAAGCCCTCAAGGAGATTAACTACTGAGAAAAGATTATCAGATTTGGCAAGAGATCTTTGGTAACTTTAGAGACAGCAGTTTTAGTTGAATGATAAAACAGGAAACTGTATTGTAAGGGGTTAGGAAGAAAGTGAGAGGGAAGTAAAGGCACATATGGTAGACAGTCATTGCAAAGAGATGAGACACAAAAGCCAGAAGAGATAGTGGTTCAAAGTAGAGATAGAAGGAGAAAGGACATGTTGGTATTCGGTTAAAAAATAAAAGCCAATATATTGGTAGAGTGAAAATAAATAACAGAATTAGGATGACAGAGGGAACAATTCACTGGAGGATATGGGATAGAATGGAATCCCTTGATTTGACAGGTTATCCTTAGTAAAAAAATAAGATCATCTTAAAATACAGAAGTAAAAGAAAAATTAGAGCAGAAGACATTTGAGTGATATGAGATGATGAAAGGGAGAAGTGGGAATTCATGGAAACTGTTTTCTGGAAAATATGTGGCAAGGTTCTCAGCTAAGTGAGTAGGGTCAGGGGAGTCATGGAAGATTTAGGAAGATATCAAAAGGTTTTGAAAAGTTGTTGTGGAGAGTGGAACAGTATGTTAATGAGGGAGGCATAGTAGGATTGCCTAGCAGCAGTGAAGGTCCAACTGAGGTTGCAGAACACTTGAAGTGTACCCAATCCTAATTTTTTTTATGGTTGCCTCCATCTTCATTCAGTTGCATGTGTGTGTGAGTATAAATAGTAATGATGGGAGTGAGGTTTGGGAGGGTACAATTGTTGAAATGATAAAAGGATTTAAAAAAGACAGTGTTTAGTAAAATTGGTTCACCAGGGGGTAAAAATGAATGGGGAATGGTGCTGTAGCCAAGATAGCAGAGTAAAGCTGCTCAAGCTCTCCAAGTTTCCCCCAAAACCCACATGAAACCCAGGCTCTAGACAGAATTTGACAGAAGGAAATCAGTCTTCCACTTCAAGGTAGATGGGGAACATTCCAAGAAAGGTCACTTTCACTGGACTGAAAAAGGTGGGCAGCCCATCTCAGAAAGTCTCTGGGAAAGCCAGTGAGAGTCACAGAAAATCAGTCCTGGCTCAGTAGGAAAGCAGACCAGTGGGGCAGCCTCCAGTCTCATCTCGGAAGGCAAATTCTGGAGACCAGGTTGTTTCCTAGAAAGAGCAGATAAAAGCTACCCTTATAAACACAAGGGGCCTGGGTACTCAAACTCAAGACTCAGAGCTTGAGACAGCACCCCCTTTGCCCTAAGGAGCACAGCTTGATTCATAAAAGTAAAAAAAAATGTAAATATCAAAAGAAGTGGAAAGAAAATGAAGAACCAGAAAAGAACTTTGTCTATATAAAGGTACAAGGTGATAGGGAAGAACAAAACACCAAACATTCTTTGCAGATGATATGATAATATACCTAGAGAATCCTAGAAAATCATCCCAAAACCTATTCAAAACAATTTACAGCTTTAGCAAAGTTGCAGGACATAAAATAAGCCCACACCAAACATCAGCATTCCTATATATTAGTGACAAAGCCCATTAGCAAGAGACAGAAAGAGAAATTCCATTTAAAATAACCATTAGACAAAATAAAATATTTCCAAGACAAACCCAAGAACTATATGAATGCAATTACAAAACACTTTTCACACAAATAAAATGCAATCTAAACAATTGGAATAAATACTAATTGCTCATGGATAGGCCAATCTAATATTAAAAAATGGTAATTGTACCTAAATTGATCTACTGACAAAAATTATTTCAGAGAACTAGAAAAACAAAATTCATCTGGAAGAACAAAACATCAAGGATATCAAAGGGATTAATGAAAACATACAAAGGATAATGGCTTAGGAGTGCCAGACCTAAACCTATATTATAAAGCAGCAGTCATCAAAACCATTCAGTATTGGCTAAGAAATAGAGTACTTGATCTAAAAGATTAGATACACATTACATAATAAACAAGGCCTACAGTAATCTAATATTTGACTAGCCATCAACTTCAGCTTCTGGGATGAGAACTCATTATTTCACAAAAAATTGCTGGGGATACTGGAAAATAATATGTCAGAAATTCAACATAGATCTACATCTCCCACCTTATACCAAAATAAGGTCAAAGTGGGTATATGATTTGGGCATAAAGGGTAACACTATAAACAAATTAGGACAGCAAAAAATAATTTACCTATCAGATTTTTGAGAAGGAAGGCATTTATGACCAAAGTGGAACTACAGAATATTATGAAAAGCAAAATGGATAACTTTGATTACATTAAATTAAAAAGGTTTTCACCTCCAATTGTTCACTGAAGAAAGCCATATACACCCAGAGAGAGGGATGTGAAATGTGGACCACAACATAACATTCTCATACTCCTTGATTGATGTTTGCTTACATTGTGTTTCCTTTATCTGACATATCTTTTGTGTAGATAAGATTTTTCTTGCACAACAATGATAAGTTTGGAAATATGTATACATATATTCGATTTGCCAATATTTTAACATAATTAACATGTAGTAGATATCCTGCCATCTAGGGGAGGGGTGGGGAGTTGGGGGGAAAAAATTTGTAACGGAAAGCTATGTAAGGGTTATTGTTGAAGAATTACCCACACATATGTTATGCAAATAAAATAAAAAAAGAAAATGTCCTAGTAATTCAAATTACTTTTTTATATTTTTATTAAAGAAAATTCTGAATTAAAAAAAAATTAAAAAGGTTTTGCTCAAACAAAAACAACATAAAAAATGATTTTAGGGAAGTAAAAACCTGGGAAAAAAATCTTTGCAGCCAGTGTTTCTGATAAAGATCTCATTTCTAAAATATGTAAAGAACAGTGTCAAATTTATAGATAAATAGTCAAAGGATATGAACAATTTTCAGATGACAAATTAAACTATCTGTAGCCATATGAAAATATTCTCTGAATCACTCGATTAGAAAACGCAAATTAAAACAACTTTGAGGTACCACCTCACATCTCTCAGATTGGCTAAAATGACAAGAAAAAATAATGATATATGTTGGAGGGGATGTGGGAAAACTAGGACATTAATATATTTTTGGTAGAGTTGTGAAATTCTCAAGAGCAAGTTGGAAATATTGTCAAAGTCATGTAAAACTGTGCATGTCCTTTAACCCAGCAGTACACTGGCTCTGTATCCCAAGGAAATCATAAAGGAGGTAAATGGACCCACATGTGCAAAAATGTTTGTAGCAGCTCTTTTTGTGGCAGCAAAGAATTGGAAAATGAGTAGATGCTCATCAGTTGAATAATGGATGAATAAGTTGTGGTATATGAAGGTAATGGAATGTTTTTTGTTCTATGAAAATAATGAACAAGCTGATTGTGGAAAGGCCTGGAAAGATTCAGAAAAAAAGGAATATATTGTATGCAATAAGAGCAAGAAAGTGTGATGATCTACTATGAAAGACATGGCTCTTCCCATGGCAATTGTCAAAAAGACTTTAGATAGAAAATATCATCAGTATCCAGAAAAAAAAAAAAAACAAAAAACTATAGAGATTGAGTGAAAATCAACAAATGCTATGTTTTTTTTTTTCCTGTCTCCCAAGGTTTGTTCCTTTTGTTCTGATTTTTCTCTCACAACATAATTCATAAAGAAATATATATTTAGATAAATAGAAAGAAAAATATTTTTTTGGAAAATGAAGGGGGGAGAGGAGAAAGATGTTAAAACAGGAGAGATACCATGTGAAAAAAAATTGAAGCATCAAAAGAATTTTATATCACAATATGGGCAGTTGCCATACAGCTAGTGTGTCTGAGACCATATTTGAACTCAGGTATCTTGATTTCAGGCCCAGTACTGACTCTTCTGTACCACCTGTCTCAATATTTGATAATATCATTTTTTCACCTTAATATTAATAGAAACTTTTACACTGTGACTCTTTGAATTAATTCATTAGTACTTCAAAGGGAGAGTAGATTTGATAGGTAAGAATTACCTGGAGAGCAGACTGGTTGCTAAAAGCAAAAGGCTTATTCTCATTTAAAGTGGAATAGTACCAAACAGCATCAAGGGACTGATTGGTCTGAGATAATGTGGAATGGGGACTTATAGCAAAAGGCAGAGCTAGGTGGGAGATATTTATTCTTTGGTTATTAGTTATAACATCTCAGTGGGGATATATACTTCCTACCTATTGACCAAATATTGAAAAAAACAAGAAACAAAAACATGTAGCAGAACTCAAGCTTTCCTGTATTCTGTTTAGCTCCAAGTTCCATGGACCTGGGTATGTGGGTAACTATGCCCTGTTCACCACAACTCAAACTCCCTGCATCTATCCTGGTGGGGAGGAACAATTAGTTTTTCTAGTTCCTGCCCTTAACTATGAAAAGAAACTCTGCTGGGCCCATTCCAGTATCTGACTTGGGGTCTCTATAACGGTAATTTATTTTCATTATAAGGTTAAATTTTTAACATATAATTTTTCTACCTATAAGTTCTATCCTTCATTGTGAGGAATTTTACAAAATTATAGTAAACATAAATAAATAAATAAATATATACATATATATTTTTCTATATGTGTGTTTCTATTTGTGCATTTGCATGTACACATACATGCATGAGCATACAAATAGGTTCACATATACATGCATTTATAGCTACATATCATGTGTTTACACGTGTTTTCTGTGTATATGTGTATATACATATAGACATACATTGTGCATATTCCACATCTTACATTTAAAGTATAACAAACATGAATACCACATGCATTTATCTATGTGTTTATTTATGCATATATACATATACATATGTTTTACTCATGCATATGTATGTACATGTATATATCCATATCTCCACATAGCAACATATTTAGTACAGGAGCTCAGGGAGTGTCAGCAATCTCACCAATCTAATTCTAGCTTAACTTTCACAAACATTATTGGGGAAATCTATTTTCTTTGGAGAAGAGTATAGGTATCTCTATTAGCTGATATCTGCCTTAGTTTCCTCAAATATACACTGAGTATAAAAATAAAAATGATAAAACCTTTTTAAAGTGCTTAGCACAATGTCTGACTCATGGTAAGTGCTACATAAATGCTAGCTATTTTTAAATTATCATTATCATCATTATTAACTGTGCTGCAACTTGTATATTTAGAGTTGTCTGACAAATTGAGATTTTAAGGGACTTTTCATGTGTAACTCACCTAGTATGTTCCCAGAAAAGAGTACTATCTAGATACTACATCAAACTGCCTCTTTTTGTTATTGTTTGCCTTCAGTGATGTCTAATTCTTCACAACCTTTTTTGGGGTTTTCTTTCCAAAGGCACTGGAATAGTTTGTCATTTCCTTCTCCAGCTTATTTTACAAAGGAAAAGAAGTAAACAAAGTTAATACTTTGCCAAGAGTCACACAGCTATTAAGTGAGGCTAGATTTGAGCTCAGGAAGATGAGTGTTCCTGACTTCAGATCTTGCCCTCTATTCAACTGTACCATCTAACTGCTAAACTAACTACAGTAAATGCAAAGTGAAATACTAACTGAATTCTAGGGAAGGTCTTTAATGAAGGGAAGGTATTGTTCAAGCAAAACTTCTTGGAAAACAAAGTTTTTCACCAAGTTTTAAATTTGATCATGAGTTCACTAAGTAACAAAAGATATTACTGACAAAGAAAGATTAAGAAGACCATTTCAGAAACAAAGAAAAACATTGAAACAAAAATTATGTGGGAATGAAAGGTCTATTTACCTGCATTTCATCATATATTTCTGCTATAATTCTTACATGCAGTTGGATTTGAAGAATAAAATCCCAAATAATTTTAAAAGAATTCATGGAATCCCATGCCTTTTGTACATGGTGAATCTTTACATTTCCATGGCAATTGAATTTTTAAAGCTTGTGCCTTGTTTCCATAGTGAGGGAAGCTTGACTGTGTTTATACACAAGCCAATTGAAACAAAAACAACTTGAAATCAGTTAATAAGCATTGTGTATGTGTGTACACATGTGTACATTCATATATGTCTATTTATAGGTGTGTGTTTATACATGTACATATACATATAGCTTGTTGACTTATATGGATATGCAGTATTCAACTTCCCCATTACAACCTCCTAGTACCTGTTTGTATCCATCATCTTTTCAAAGAAACTGCTCCCAAATTTCCATTTTCCTGCACAATCTCTTAGCACAATACAGAATTCAACATATGATCACCAGACAAAATTCAACAAGTGATTTAAGGTAAAAATTCATTTGTTTTAAATATA
The DNA here is from genome assembly GCA_023553655.1 of Myrmecobius fasciatus. NCBI lineage: Eukaryota > Metazoa > Chordata > Mammalia > Dasyuromorphia > Myrmecobiidae > Myrmecobius > Myrmecobius fasciatus. The sequence continues at coordinate 13,255 of JAJPUD010015768.1, read as the reverse complement.
TTTATAGGATATAATTAAGAATATAAATAATAAATAGTTGCTCCATTATCTATTTCCTAAAATTAAATATTCTTATGATTTCAGTCATAGGAGATATGGATGTGCATCAGTGCATTACTGCCTTGTAGGGGGCTGCAAAACGTGTCCATGACTTATCTGGATGATTTTAAAGTTGAAATTATATAGGAGTTCATTGTCTCTCACCATAGGCATAGAAAAGTCATTATTTATTTATTTATTTATTTTGAAGAAGGAAATGATTATACCTCAATGTCAAAAAATATTGACTTTGGCATGAGGAAGAGTGAGTGGGAAGCAAATTACTAGCACCACAAAAAGCATGATTCAGCCAAGGGAAATCCCAATGGCTTTTACTTTTATTTACTCTTCCTCTCCACATTTTGTCTCCTCTCTCCCTCTCTGTCTCTGTCTCACTGTCTTTTTCTCTCTGTCTCTGTGTCTATTTCTCTCTGTCTGTCTCTTTCTCTCTGTCTATCTCTGTCTTTTTATCTCTGTCTTTCTGTCATCTCTTTCTCTCAGTCTGTCTCTGTTTCTCTGTCTTTCTGTCTGTATGTGTATGTGACTGTCTGCCTTTCTTTCATTTCCCCATTTCCATTTCTATCCCCAAACAAACCCACATATGTTTCATAACTGAAACAATTCCCAGATGAAGTTTCAGACATTGCAGATCTGTGCCAGATATATCTACATCTGGCGGGAATGATTTCTGCTGTGCTTTATTACATATTGTTGACAGTTTCAGTTCAGATCCGAGATTATTTAACATTTTTTCTCAATAACCCTACATGATGGGGGACTCTGGAATATAACTGAAATTCACATTGAACACAAGCCAGAACCTGGGAGTGTGGAGAGAGAAGAGAAAGAGAATCAATTTGAATTCATCATCACCCTGACAATGTGAAGAATTTGACGGATGCAATAATTCAGCTTAAAGCTTATGATTTTGACTTATACTTAACAGCACATGGTAGCATTCCTTCTACTGATATTTGTGACAGCCGTTGTTACCTAGATGCTGACAAAATGACTAAATTTCTTGCTTGAGAAGTTGTTTTCTCTGAGTTTACACCTCCTCTATTTTCTAGTCCCTGGGCCTGCCCTTTAACCCAATAAGCAGAACACTGGGGAAGCTCTGATAGCAATTAATTGTGGCTTAGGATTTGGGGGTTGGAGAGCACTTTTCTTTTCACATACTTGGAATAAAAGCTGACCTTACTCTGGTAGAAGCTTTGGTAACTCAAAAAGCTGAGTTGAATATACCCCAATAAGCAATACCTATAATCTGGTTTTCCTGATGAAGCTTTGAGTGTAGCTTCAGAAATGTAAATAATGATGAGACTAATTTAATCTTTTAAAATCATGAAATTAAATGATAACATTTTAGGAAAATTATAAGAATTAAACAAGAAATATGCATTATAATTTTAGCTTGGACTTAGGTACTAAATTGTGATTAAACTATTCTTACTTGGGTAAATAGAAAATGGTTTTCACTGTTGTCTAAACAAGGGAATGTGCTTGTTTTCTGATATTCCTCTTGACAGCTGTTTCTGTCTTTATGTTGCCTATTCTGACAGGTTCCTAAGTAGCAACCCACATGCATAGGTTTCTGAGAAAGTGCTAGCTAGAGGCCATCCAGGCTCAGAGTTGACAAGTAAGGAATTCAGTGCAATCAGTTAATCAAGGCAAGTTGCTTAGAAATTTGGACTATTTTCTTGGGTACTCCAATGATGTATAATGTTGTTCTCTTAAAAAGGAAAACAGCAGAATAAAGGTTAAGGTCTTAACTAGTTTATCTACATTTTATTTATAATACTATTCTAGGAGATTACTCCCATGGTTGCTTAAAAAAACTCAGATAATGAATCTAATATCTGCTTCTGAAAAGTTTTTTTTTAATCTAATGGTTTAGTTTAAGGGGAAAAAAATTGTTAGATTTAATGCAATGTTGTATATCTTCTACAACATACATTGAGAAATCCATTTTACTTTAGGTCAGTCTGTCTCTTTTAAAATCTTATTTTAGTTGGCTATATTAGTAAATTAGTTAAGAGTTTCACAAAGGTTAAGACCTGGCATTTTGCTGTGGTGATTTCTTCTGATACTTGACTGGGTTCATAACAACACCTATAGAAAGTCATTTATTCCAGTGTAACTTTCATATGAAGGGAGAAAATAGTGGAAATTAAATATCTTTAGTTAATTGCAGAATGCTGAGGAAACATGTGTAAGTACATGGCAAAAAAATGACATTTTAAAATAGAACTGGAAAAAAATTGAAGGTATCGTTTTAAGTGTGAAGGTTTTGTTCCTTTGTTTTTGTAAGTTTTCCCTTTTTGGAAGGTTTTGCTACATTGATGCTAGATATCCAAAGTGGCCATAAGAAGCTTATTTTAGTTTATTGTTTTATCTCTGATGCTTATGTAACAAGGTGCCACGGAATATTAAGAGAGAGTAGAGGTATTAAGAAATGTCAGTGTGCTTATATTGGAGGAGCTACTGTTTCCGAGTTTCTTCTGTTCTACTGGCTTTGCCACCATGAAGAGGGGCAATAGAGTATTTTCAAAACCAAAATACAGAACTGGTTGTAGAAACCATAAGATGCAGAAACATGTGCTCACAACCCTTCATAGATGAGCTAAAAAATGGAAGGCAAAAGAAAGAAAGGTGAGAACACATTAAAAGCGCAGTGGTGAAGTAATAAGGACAAAGAATAAGGGAAATGTTGCCCAGCTTCAGAGAACTAAAGTTTGCAAAAGATCTTAGCTACATCTAGTCTAACTACCCTTTCTCTATTTTAAACCGAGTCAAACATGTAGAATCTGCCCTGCTCAGAATTTGAACCCAATTTCTCTGACTCCAAAGTTAACATTATTTTTATTGCACTACATTGTTTTTTTCTTCCTTTGCTTATCTTATGTATCCCCTTGCACCTTACAATGGTGACTTTACCACATGACAAAAGGCATGAACCTAGAACCAGTTACTGATAGAAGAAATATTCCCTTTACTTTTCCTACAGGTGCTTGGAAGGGAATGTTGAGAATAAAATAAATTCTGTTTGTAGTCTGAAGCTGTAGGGAAATAAGAAGAGTACCTTTTCTTGTAGATAGGTCTTCAAAAAAATAGTTCTAAGGTCTACTTTAAGTTTCCCTCTCTCTGTGTGTGTCTCTGTGTATATGAGTATGTATTTCTGTCTGTCTCTGTCTTGCCCTTTCTCTCTATCTTCCTATCTCTATCTCTGTCTATCTCTTTCTCTGTCTTCTCTTTCTCTGTCTCTGTCTCTCTATCTATCTCCTTCTCTTTCTCTAATGGACCTTTTCAATACCCTTTGAGTTTGACAAAAGTATTCACTGGAACTCTTTTTTTTAAGGTCTACCTATAAGATATATATTTGGATTTCCCTCATATGTGTGCATGAGTGGATTCAATTTAATTGATATTTCTTAAACACTTTGTTCAAGTCACTATACTTGGTGCTGATTGAAAAGAATCTAGGAAAACAAACTGTTTTCAAGGAGCTTACATCTGATAGAGGTTGAAAAAACTTACATCAGTTGAAAAATTGATTGGATTCTGGAAACATTTAAGGAAATAGGCTAGAAATAGAGAAGTGACACACTACTCATTTTAGGGAAAATATTTTAGATAAAAAAGAAAGGGAAATTATAGTGACTAAGACAAAGTAGTTATTTTTCTATTTATATATCTTTATCTGCAAATAGATGAACACATAGATTGACAAATAGACAGATAATCCTGTCAAAATTTGCATGAAATATTGATTTGAGTTCTGGCTGCCACATTTTAAAAATATTGACAAATTGGACAATGTCAAAAGAGAGGCAACCAGGATAGTGAAAGGCATTGAAAAGATATAATATTAGGATAAGGATTGGAGGATGTTCAGTCAGGAGAACAAAAGGCATAAAAGACCTAAAGGGCATTTTCATGATCTTAGAAATATCACATAGAAGAGATATTGTATTTTATTTTTTTATCCCGGTGGGACAAAATAGGAGTAAAGACAAGAAGATGGAAAGATTTTTGTCAATATTTTTATTTACAAATTTTGAACAGTGACAAAATGATCAAATATATGGATTAAAATATTATTTCAATTTTGCAGCCATTAAATCTTGTACAATTTCACCTATGGGTTCTTGGAATTAACCTCTTTCTTTTTAGCTACTTGAAATATATTTTTATCAGATCTGAAAGCAAGATTTTACCTAGGGCATTACTGAGCGTATCACTTGAGGCTTTTTTTTTTCTTCAAAAGATGACTAATGAATTTTCTATTTCACATTTCCTTCTGTTTTTCTTTTTTTAGTTTATTTTTTTTTTACTGAGGCAATTGAGATTAAGCGACTTGCCCAGGGATACACAGCTAGAGAATGTTAAGGGTCTGACCAGATTTGAACTCAGGTCCTCCTGACTTCAGGGCTGGTGCTCTATCCACTGCGCCACTTAGCTGCCCCCACTCTGTTTTTAAAAGATCTGGGCAGGTTCAAATTATTTTTTTCTTGAAATATAATATGCAAGCTTTTTTTCATTTTTTAAAAGTAGTCCAATATTGTCTTTTTTTGTTTTTTGACTTAATGATATTTTTCCAATAATATATATAGTTTTAAACATTCATTTTTGTAGGATTTTTGAGTTTCAAAGTTTTCTTTCCTTCTTTCTTTTCACAACTACAATACAGCAAGAAATCTGATACAGATTATATGTGTATAATCATTTTAAACATAATTCCATATTAGTCATGATGTGATAGAAAAATCAGAATAATAAAAGAAAATCACAAGAAAGTAAAAAAAAACAAAATGAAAACAATATGTTTTGATCCACATTCAGTCTCCACAGTTCTTTCTCTACCTGAATTTTTCCATTACAAGTCTATTACAATTGTCTTTGATCATTGTATTGCTGAGAAACTCTCAGTTTAGCATAGTTGATCATCACACAATCTTTCTGTGTCTATGTACAATGTATCCTGGCTCTGTTCACTTCACTCAGAATCATTTCATGTAAATCTTTCTAGGATTTTCTAAAATCAAGCTACTCATCATTTCTTATAAAATGATACTATTCCATTAAATTTATATTCTACAACTCCTTTAGCCATTCCCCAATTGATGAGCACCCTCTTATTTTCCAACACTTTTGCATGTGGGTGCTTTTGCCTTTTTTAATGATCTCTTTTATAGATATACCAATTTTGACATAGTACCAATTAGTGGTACTGCTGTATCAAAGGGGACACATAATTTGATAGCCTTTGGGCATGATTACAAATTCCTCTCCAGAATTGTTAGATCAGTTTGTAACTCCATCAGCAATGCATTAGTGTCCCAGCTTTCCTACATCCTCTCTAAAATTTATAATTTTCTTTTTCTATCATGTTAGCCAATCTGATAGGCATGAAGTGCTACCTCAGTTGTCCAAAACTCTTAAACGATCTTTGCAAAAGAACTTGTTTCCCAAGTAATTTAAATATATTCTTTGCATTTTGTTCTTTTATTTTTCTTCTTTTGATATATTTTTAACATTCCTTATTAATTAATGGAGTTCTTTTCTGTTTGATCCATTATAATATTCAGGAAGTTTAATTCTGTCATGTAAAATTGTTAAGCTATTGTCTTTGATATTCTTTTTTATTTTAGATATTTAAATTTTTTTCCCTCCTGTTTCACTTCTTCTGGGAACTTTTTCCAATTCTTGTGATCAGCTGAAGCTCTTTTTTTGTTGTAGAGTAATTCCCTTATTTGTAAAGTCCAAAGTAAAGTTTTCCCTTTAAATCTAATATTTTTTCTTGTTTCCTTACATGTCCACCTTATTCACTATTCTTATACCCCTGGTTAATGTGGTTATCTCCTAATTGTTCTTTTGTGTGATGACTAAGAATAAGCTTCACCTTCTATATGAATTATTTGGTCTTGTCAGTAGCTTGTGGTTCTAACCAAGGCTGCCTAAAAGCTAGATTTAACCTGAGGCTTCTCTGATGTAACTTTAAATTTAGGTCTACTGATAACTTACACTGAGTTAATGATATTGGTGTGCTGAGTATGTCATAGAATATCTGACCAGTACTCTGAGACTTTCTCCTAGTGCTACTAGGGCATCATGACTAGCTTCTGCATCACTCAAGGTCTATTTTTCATGGGACTGTGAGAGTATTTCTGGTTCTGTCCCTTCCGCTGTGACTGAACTATTTTGAATTCCACCTTGCACCTACCTTGAATTGTCTCTATTCAGGACATCTGAAGGAATTTACCAGGGTTTTCCCCCCAGTACTGGACTGGATGAAGGAGTTTAGGAATGATTCCCTATAGTTTCCTTTGTCATTATTCCTTTTGGTGCACTTGAAGAATTTTATACGGATATCTATGAGGGATCTAAGAAACTACACACACACACACACACACACACACACACACATATATATATATTATATATATATATAATATATATATATGTATAATTCTTAAAATGTCACCATCTTATTACAATTTCAAGCAAGTGGATTTGCAAAAAAATTTTAATACTTAGCATTTGAGATTCATTAATCAACCATACAAAATGTGTTATATATTTTTTAATTTTATTTAGAGCTTTGCTCTTTAACTAATCTAATTATAATTCCCTTTTGCTTCCTCACACACACACCTTTCTTTTTTATATATAACTAACTATCCAAGAAATAATAGACATAGTATGAAATGCCCACAAGCCTCATAAAACTTGTATTCTTAGCAAACAATATAACACTGACACATTTGAAAGGCTTTTTAAAATAAGGTAGTTTATGCTATTCATTTTGAGTAGGATACATACATAAATAGCATTGTTCATCACATGCATCATTTAATTCACAGTAGCTCATGGTAAACTATCCCCCTCCCTTCAAAGTGGTAATTGAAATAGATACAGAGTAAGTGGAGGATGAATTGTATTTAATTTATTTTATTTGTGAGCCAGTAAAAGTGTATAGGCCAAAATGAACATGCTTTTCTTTTCTGATATTAGTTTATACTGTCATTTAGTAGAATTTAGTGTCAAGTTGTATTAATAATATTGTAAGACTCATATTTTTGCTAAAAAAAATCCCCCAAATAGTCAATCTTTAGAAATAATTGACAACATAATAAACCTTTTACTGCACTACTTTTCAGGAAGTCGGGTTGCATAAATAATTATGCCACTTCTTGAAGCTGCTTTGGAATTTCTGTGGAGGACTATAAATGAACAGTAGTTTATCACATCCGATGACAGGAAAAGAAAAGACTTGAAGGAAGAATGTAAAACTTATTGTTTCTTGCAAAGGTAAATTGAGTAACCAGTCTTTTCAGTCTTATTGTTGACTCTGGGAAATGGAAATCAGGTTGTTTAACTCTATGTCCTTTAAGGTCCCTTTCAGTTATACTGTTATATGACCCAGGGATTCTGTAAAAGTAAGAAGAGTAGCAATAAATGTTTGCTTCATGGGTTCCACCTTCCATCCTTCCTGTTTGTAATCAACTGTCCCACTGAAGACTGAAGAAAGGGCAGAAAATCACCAATTTTTACCAGCATCTTAAATATTTTACTCAGGTTTTGATGGTCAATTCAAATGGTTAAGTTGTTCTAGTATTAGTATCATCAAAGATCTTATTCAATTTTTAGCAATATAAATGTTCTTGTTCTGACTTGAAAATAAGATTACTTCTTTTTATTCTTTTACTAAATTATTGTTATATTGCCCTTGTAGGATAGAACTGAATCATAAAAAAATGTTAGAACTTTTTTTATGAAGAGAGGTGACATGGAGTAAGGAAAAAGGTGGGTGTTTCCCCTTAATAAAAAATATAGCCCAAAGATCACTATTGTTATCTATTCTAAAATAATTCTAATTTTTCAGTTTTATTTGAAATGTTGGTAACAAAAGTTGTGACCTATTTTGACAATGCTGGCATCTTTTAATGGAATTTATCTATATTTTCAAAACATCAATGATCAAAGTAGGAAGAAAAGTTGTGAGAATAGCTAAAGAATGAATGAAGTCCAATAAGAACACTAAAAGAAGTCTGGAAATTGCAAGGACACAGATTTTACCTTTTGTCTGATTATAAGCATCTGCCCCTTCAAAGGTGTAATTATTTTGACAAAAAATCCATTATAATACATTTGCATCTAAGTAGTTTATTTTGAGTGAACTGAAGAAATATCCAAACAATATTTGTTTGAACATGCTGATAAAATACTTATAATGAGAAAAATGAATGTTCTGAAAATTATTTCATTCATTTATATGATTGCAAGAATATATAGTTTAGCGCAAAATATCACTTTGAAAACCTGTTTTCTAGTATCTAGCACTTTAGTTTTGATATGGGAATAAAATGAAACACATTTCCCAGTCAACAAAAAGAAATTTACTTAGTCAAATCAAGTGAAAGATGTTTAAAAATGACAGGCAATTAAAAACCCCTTGGATTGATTGAACTGAATGAAGCTTCTATGACACAGTATCAGCCAAACATACGAGAGTTCCTCCAAGTTTTCCAGGTTTCTTTGTATTTATATAATGAGTAAATTTTATCAATAATCTAAGTCCTTCCTCTCTAGAATTAACTGAATTTTAAGGAATGGCTCAATATGTTTAAATAGGGAAAGGCAAGATAACTGGCAGAAGAGGACAAGATATCCTCAATGCACATTTAGATAATTCTCATTAAAAATGTTATTGTTGGAATTCACTTTCAATAAGAAACTTAAATAGTGATTACTTCAAAATTTTGTAAACTCTGTGTCCATTGTGGTTATTACATAAATAAAGGAATCAATTAAATTTAACAAAAGTTATGAAAGACTGTGGATAAATAGTATAAATACCATTGTGAAAAGAAAATAGAGGAAGAGTTAGTATTATTACATAAGAAATCAAATGTCTCCACTGATATAGCTTTTTTTCACACTGATGTGCTTTTTATTTTGATTTTTTTTCATTTTTTCATGAATAAAAAGAAAGTTCCCACTCCTAGATGTTATGGCATTCTTAGTCCCTCAATAACCATTTAAATACCATGGGAAAAGTACTATGATAAACACTAGAGATACAAAGAAAATAAAAGACACAATTTTCCAATAGTTCATAATTTTAAGAGAAAACAATGAAATGGAGGAAAAAATCCAAATTTGGCATGCTCTTCCTCCCTCCCTTTCTTCTCCTCCTCCACTTCCTTCTTCTTCTCCTTCTCCTCCTGTCTTTTTTCCTTCCTTCCTTCCTTCCTTTTTTCCTTCCTTTTTTTCCTTCCTTCCTTTTTATTACTTTCTTTTTTTCTTCATTTCACTCTTTCTTCCTTTCTTTTCTCCTTCCTTTTTTTTTCTTTCTCTCTCAGACATACACACACAAACACATATATACACTAATACACAATAGACAGAGAAAGCAGCAGCTCAGTACTAATAGTAGGGAAGGTTTTGGACTCTTCTTTGTGGAGGAAAAAAAATAAAAATATGAGAGAACTTCAGATCTTGGACCCAGTTTCCTAGACAGAAAAGGGATAAACCATTAGCCTTAGAACTGAATGAACAGGGGCAGCTAGGTGGTGCAGTGGATAGAGCACCAGCCCTGAAGTCAGGAGGACCTGAGTTCAAATCTGGTCTCAGACACTTAACATTCCCTAGCTGTGTGACCCTGGGCAAGTCACTTAACTCCAATTGCCTCAGCAAAAAGAAAAAAAAATTAAAAAAAAGAACTGAATGAACAGCATGGAATTAAGCCATGAAGAGGAAGAACAAATATTGACTTCATCTACCATTATTATTTGTAAGTTATGTAGAGTAGATGGTTCTAATAACCTTGAATGTGACTTTATATTTCAAGAATCTTATAAAATTCTTATGGGCAAAGTTGGAGAGATAAAGGCTAGATGATAATTCAAGTAAACAGATTCACAATATGTTGAATGACCAGAGTCATGCAGTAATCGTTCATGGTTCAATGTCATTTTGGCCAGAGGTCTCCAGTGGAGTGCCCCAATATTTTCATCAGTGAGTTAAATAAAGGAATGTCATGCTTATCAAATTTATAAATGACATTAAATTACAAGACATAATTAACATGCTAAATAACAGAGTAAGAACATAAGAAGACTTGACAGAGTATTGAGCTGAATGTAATTAGATAAAATACAACAGGAATAAATATTAAGTTCTAAAAAAATCAATCTTACAAGTGCAACAGGAATTTAGCCTTGGCTTAAATGCAGTCTTATGAAAAAGATCCTAAGTTTTTATTGGACTGAAGTATCAATATATTAAATGAATAGTATATGCCAAGAAAAGTGCTAATATTAAGAAGGGTTTCATCACACTTTATCCTGTCTCAATCAGACCACATCTAAAATGTTGTGTTCAGTTCTGGGTCTCACAGTTTAGGAAGTGTGTTGATAAACTAGAAAATGCCTAGAAGAAGCCAAAGAGAATGGTGATGGATTTTAGGTGTAGGTAAAATGAATTGGAGATATTTAATCTGGATTAGGAAAAGACTCAGGAGGGACATATCTCTCTTTTAGTATTTAAAAGCCTATCATTCGTTAAGGGATTAGATTTTTATGTTCAATGGGAGGATGGTGTGTGTTATTCATTACATGCTTCTGTATTCCCTGTAATTGAAGTAGAAGTTGTTATTGTTGAATCTTTGTTTCAGTCCTAAGTCTTCCTGAGCCAACATACTGGAGTGGTTTGCTATTTCTTTCTCCACCTTTTATACATATACTGAAACTGAGGTAAACAGGATAAAGAAATTTGCCCAGAGACACATAGCTAGTGTGTGAGGCTAGATTTGAACTCAAAATGAGTCTTCTTGGCTCTAACCCAGACAACTAGCTGACTAATTATTGAGTTTATTATAGCTGGTATTTCTTCTTAGTAGGGGTAGAACTAAATGGCAACTAGTTCCCCTTCCAAATCTGAATTGCTTGATATTATTAAAATATAAACCAAGATTACATTTTCAGAAAAAAAAAAACTAGTTTTACTCAGTATTATAATCAAGTGGTAGTAGGGAAGAAGAAAGATACAATAGAATAAATTGTGAATTTGGGTGTGATTCAAATACAAGCTCTACCAATTATTAACTGTATTATGTTGGGCAAGCCACTTTTCTATCTGTTTCTTCATCAGAAAAAAAAAATGAACATTTTGTATTACCTGCTTTCTAAGCTCACTTCCAGCTATGATTTTGCGGTAATATCTTAGAAAATTCTTATTTATGAGGTTAAATCATGAACTCAAGATTTTCACAAATGACCTTGAAAGCCAAAGACATCACTACTGAACAATGAAAACACTATTTGATTTGTGCTGAAATTTTTTTTTTAAAGTAAAGGCAGCTATGAGACAATCATAGGTAATCCTAGTTCAGTATCTTGTCAGGTTTTAGATTTATGGCAGCATAGTTCTATCTGTGTGACCATAAACCAGTCAAGTCACTCCACAGTAAGTGCCATAACCATTTTACAGGATATTTAAATAGGAATATTCAACAAGGACATGCTTTCCCTGGGGAAAGCCATAAGTAAGAACAAAATATTTGGAGGAAGAATGGGCAAAAGCTATTTAGTCTGTCAAAATGCATTCTTATTCCTGTATTTCATCTTTTATTGTTCCATGTAATGATTATTTCTTGAGCTGTCTGGCAGTGGTTTTCCTTGAACAACCTTGTGTAATAAGCTCTTTTGCATGTTTATTATATTCAAGAGACTCCTATCTCAGTTGTTTTCATAAAATTTATTTGTCATTAATTTTACTGTAATACTTGTCTAGTAATTAGTACTGTTTTAAAATAATATTATTTTAATAGTGGCACAAATATTATGCTTAAAGACGAAGAAGTGCCCCATTCTCCACCCAGAAGTAAAGACCAAACTTAATGTGTTTGTTACTTGTCTGGTAGTGAGCAGACATGGATTTTTACTTTCAACTTTGCTATAAACTGACCATGTAACCTGCAGTATAACAATTAGCTTCCATAGTTCTCAAAATATAAATAAAAACATAAAAAATATTTTCTCACCTTTATGTAATGAAAATTTTCCTGATGTGTAAAATTAAGGGGTTAAAAGAGATGATCTATAAAGTTCCTTCTTATGAAAATTACTCTGTATTATATCAGAAAGATAGATGATTAGTTACTAATCTCATAATCTGGAATCTTTTATAATATGTAGTTTACTTATTAGTTTCAAAAAACTTTGCCTAGGTAAGAAAAAAATGCATATAGATAAAGAATTTTCTAAGAAGACAGTCCTGAGTGGTATTTTTATTCCTAAACCATGACTGTTAAATATGAGTAAAACACAGGTTCACAGGAGTTTAAATCCAAGAAAATAGCTAATAGTAAAAGCCATGTTTCAAAAATCAATATGCAAGGGCGGAGCCAAGATGGCGGAGTGAAAAGGTGACTTTCTGCCTCTCCTCCAATCTTCTCTCAAATCAACAATAAAATAAGCCTCTGAACTGATCTTCAAGTCAACGAACCCAGAAATATTTGGGCATGGCTCTCTGGAGAACTTCATATCAGGTTAGTCGGACTCGGACAGAGAGATAAATAGACGACCCCTGTGCAGGCCGGAAGTGAGGGTGGGACTCAGCTCAGCTCATCCTGGAAGAAATTCCAAACTCCAAACTCCAAATTCCAAACACCTGGAGTTTATCTGAGGCACTCGGGACACTCTGCCCTGATAGGGGGCAGGTGTTCTGGCAGACTTACCTTGTTTAAAGAGTAATTCGGACTTAGTCCTAGCCCCCACCGGCCCAGCACCTTAAGTCAACTCGCCGAAGTGCCCCAGGGCAAAGCGTCTTCAGCCGAGGTTTTTTTTTTTTTTTTTCCCCTACCTTAAAGATATATCCACTCTGTCTAAAAAAAAAAATGATGAAGAAGCAAAAGAGAGCTCTCACCATAGACAGCTTTTATCAAGGCAAAGAAACGACCTCAGATACAGAGGTTTCTTTAGACAAAAATCCAGAAAAAAACAGCAAGGACCATCACTGGTCCCCGTTTCAAAAGGCCTTTCTAGAAGACTGCATAAAGAACCTCAAAAGAGAGCTGGAGGATAAATGGGAAAATAAACTGAAATCATTGCAAGAAGGATACAGTATCTTGCAAGAAGGATATGATGCTCTGCAAAAGAGATATGAAAAAGACACCAATTTATTAAAAAATAAAATTAGTGAAGTGGAAAAA
>JAJPUD010015767.1:13594-36286 GCA_023553655.1 Myrmecobius fasciatus | reverse complement strand
GGAGTTCACAGAGAAAGCTGTCCGCAGTTCACCATCTTGGCTCTGCCCCCCTTAATTATGCTTTTTGTGAAATTTACCACAGATGACCCAATGGCTAGGAAGTGGCCCCTTCAGTTTGATTACCCATAAGCATTTTCAAACACCTAATTTTGAATATTTCTCTGATATTGTGAATCAGCATCAATTCCTAAGGCTGGATGAAGACTATTCAGAGTGATCCTGGTGACATTCAAACTATTCCACATAGGATGACTACAGTCTCCATGTTTCCCAAGTACCATCCATGATAACTTGAAGAATAAATATTAAATCTCTCCCACATTAGGTAATGGAAATGGGCAGAATCCAGATTGTAAGCCACTTAGCTTCCAGGTCATGGTTGTCAAAATATCCACTGGATTGGAAACAATAAGCAGCTTGGAAATAGGACAATATTGAGAATATTGGGAATGATAAATCCAAAGGATTTTATATTATGTTGGACTGAATTAAGGCAATTTTCTCCCTGCTGCTGAGATGCTTGAGTTATAACAACAATCAGTTTTGACTTTGCAATGTAATTATTGCCAAAGACAATCTTTGGTTTTCTGAGGAAAAGGCTACCAAATTGGTGATCCATCATCTCTCCATTTAGTTTGTCTACTATGACATCAAGAAGGACAAGTTCATCACGTATATCCTTCATTAGGTTACAGATAGCACATGTATGACAACTTCACAATCTCAACAACAGTGATATTATCATGGGTACTTTGACTTTTTTAGGATATTTGCAATTTTAAGATATTGACAATAAACAGTTTCCATCTTGGAAATGGAGGAAACTCAAGTTTGAATGAGCTTGCTGGTCAGGCTCTGAAGGGTTCTCAGATATGAGAATGCTGCTTTTAGACTTGTTCCAGATTAAAAAAAAATCTATCTTAGTTTGCATTGAGAAAGGCACTGTGTACAGAACTAGGGAGATATAATATAGCTGTGCCGTATCCTCATCAGAAAATATCCACAGACTACATTGAGTTCTGGGTACCATAATGATAAATTGGATAGTATAAAATGAAGTGTTCTATGAGATGTTGAAGGGCCACATGCAGATCATTGGTGAAGAAAATGTTATGGTTAGCTTAGGGAAGAAAAAACTCAAAAGAATATATAATAGTTATTTTTGAGGATGACAATAGCAGGAAACCTTGCTTAGAAAGAATTAATGGTATCTGTGGCTTCTGAGGCTTATTCGGACTCTAGGATCATATAACAATAAAAATAAAAGTCAGCATTTATATGGAATCTTAAGGTTGGCAAAATCATTTGCAAATATTACCTTATTTTATTCTCTCATTTTCTGGGAGTTAGGCATTATTTCCATTTTACAGATAAAGAAACTGAGATTTCTCTGAATCCTCAAAGTAGGATATTTTAGTTCTTCCTTTAGCTTTGAGTACAGTGATATTCTCTTGGAAAGTACTCATACAAGTTTGTTAAATTTAATTGAATCATAGGCTATAGTTTGCTAGGAGTAGGAGTAGTTTTTTCTTAAGTTTTCCATTAAGTCAAGGAAAGGGCATTATTTTGTAGAGTTTCCAGCCTATCCGCCAATCCTGAAAACATTCAGAAGCCAGCTTACAATCAACATGATTCAATTTCTCAATTTATGATTACAATTCATGTTTGATTATTATCAGTGCAGAGGAATCTTGTTTCATGTCTTTCTGAAGATACAATTTGCCATTCAGTAGAAGGAATGTATGTGTTAACTCTGTCAATTTATCTCATTAAGATGTATCAAATTAATTTTTTGATCAATTAAAGAGGTCCAAGGGGACCTATTTAGATAGGAAACAGAGACAGTGATTTTTTTCACAGAATTATTGATGTCCTTTCTTCTTTTTGTATATCCCTATGTTAACATAACTTATATATTACAATGTCCAATTTATCAATTATGCTTGACCATGCTGGAATTTGTAATGGTGTAGTGCTTAATACTTACTGGTCTATTTCTTGGAGCAATGAAATGATTAGTATAGCATTTGCATTGATTCAATATATCAGCTGTATGAATCAAATAATCAACAAGTATTTATAAAGTAATTAATATTGCCAAACACTAAGTCAGGTGCAGGGGATATAAAACACTATCAATAACACTTTCCCTCTTTATAAGAAGCTCACATTCTAATAATGGAGTTTAAAGAGAAACAAATCCATACAAAATATTTAAATACAAAGTAGGCTGAGAGGAAAGAAATTAGTAGTTAAAGAGTTGGGAAGGGTTCATACATCACTTCTAGGGTGGATCATCTCTTCTAGGGTGGATCTTTTTAAAAAGTGTTTGGTTCAATTGTAAAATGGTGATAATTCCAGTGACATTTGTGACTCTGTAGCTTAAAATTTGTAAATCCCAAGACCAAAAGGTAATTTCATGGAAGATTAGGCCTGTGTTTTTTACCTTTGTATTTTTTGCCCAAAAAACACACTTTGGTGAACTAGTGGAAAGTAAGGAAGAAACTTGATGAACCTCATTACCATTTCAAACTATACCCCATACTTAGATCACTCCTGGAAATGCTTCACATACTCTCTATGTGACTTTGGCCAAATCACTTAATCTCTAGTCAACTCTCTATGAAAAAAAATGGAAGAGAAAGTGTCAGATTCCATGGGTAGAGAGCATTTTCTCACATGGAAATTCCCTACATAAAGACATCATAGATTCAGTCCCTGTCCCTATTTCTGATTCCAACTCTAACACTTTATTCATTATATCATGTTACTACAGTTAGAGTATTGAAACATTTTTGAAGCATCCCCTTATGAGTAATAGTCAACTGACCTGTCGACAAAGGCGTGGTGAAGGATAAAGATGGGATCATTAGCAGATCCTTGTACCTGAGACATTGTGCCATTCATGTAGATGTGTAAAGCATTATGCATGCTGCTCTGAGATGCATTTGCTATGCCAGTAAGTGGATCAGCAAAACCTATGAATAAAATGAAAATGAAAGCATTCTTAGTTTTCTTTGAAGTGAAAAAGCTCAAATTTACTTTTTTAATATCCATCATTTTTTTAGAGATACAAATATTTTTAATTGTTGGAATAAAACAAACATTTCCACAACATAGTACAATAAAAAAAGATGATTGCACATGAAACCACAAATTCACTATATCCAATTTGCTATTACTTTAAATACACAACACAGTTATGTAAAATTAATCCCCCCCTTATTTATCTTCCCACTCACATCAGAGATGGCTACCATGAAACACAAATAGATATGTTATCTTTCTTTGGATGCAGATAGTGTTTTTCTTCATATGTCCTTTATACTTGAGTATTATAATAGTCAAAATGACATTGCTCAAAGTCATTCTTAAAACAATATTGTTGTTACTGTATAAAATGTTCTCTTGGTTCTGCTCATTTGATTCTTCATTATTTCATGTTACTTTTTCCATATTTTTGTAAAATCATTGAGCTCATCATTTCTTACAACACAGGATCATTCATCACAATCATACACCACAACTTGTTCAGTCATTCCTCAATTTATGAACATCCCTGAAATTTCCAATTCTTTTCCACCACATTTTCCCTATTCCCCTAGTAACTTTCTAAGGTTAGGTTCTTTTTTTTGCCAATTCATTTTTTTTTAAAATGAGAGCTATTAATGTAAGTACTTTTAAATGAGGAGAGGAGAAAAAAATTGTAATATGTTTTACAAGGGTGAATATTGAAAATTATCTACGCATATGTTTTGAAAATTAAAAAAAAACTTTATAAAAATAAATAAATAAAAACATTTTTTAAAAAAGCCTACCATTCCTGGGGAAAAGAGAGCAATCAGTTACTTAATATCTCCACTAATTTCATTTCCTGTGACTTCGTTGGCCAATTGGCCACCACTCCTAAATATATCTATATATCTATATGTATATCTCTCTATTAGAATGTAAGTTCCTTAATAATGGTGTCTTATCTTTTTATTTTTATTTTCCAATGCTTAGTCCAGCTTGGCACATAATAAATAACTCTTTGAAAAAGGAATTTTAATTCAAGTTATATAGCACTTGATCAAAGTAGCTAGTATCTACAATCTCCAGGAAATTTTCTCTGCTTTCTAAAATTCAGCCATTGATTTACAATGTTGCTTTACCCTGAACCTCAAATTTTCCCTACCATTTAGAACATTCCAGCTTCACACCGAATTGTGATCCTCCTCTACAGATTGAGTTCCTGATCCTTAATCCCCAGTGGCCTAGGAACTGTATTGTTCCTTGATTCAGGCAACAACTTAGTTTGAAGAAATTTTTTCACTTCCCTTCAAAAATTAAACCCATTGTCCCTTCTTTCAAGGAGCTTTAGTTCCATTATCTGGTCAACTCTCCATCCCCCCCTGACCTTTCTCACCAATGACCCTGCTCTTTCAACTTCCCTTCATGGTCACTTTTTTTTTTTAACCACATACATGGGGCATGTCACTAGAGCATGGGGTGGCCCAACCCTTTTTCTTGAATTCAGGAAACTCATTCCTTTTCTTTTTCCTAAGGCCTGAAATACCAAGACTACAATCTCTAGACTATGTCTGGAACAAAGATATTTAGCCCTTCCCCTACCAAAAAAGGTTGGCATCTAGGAAGATCCCACCCTATCTATTAAGCTCCTTAAATACCAAATTGTATCCTAAAATGTGAAAGATCTCAGATAAGACATCAAATACATAGAGAAAAAATTTTTTTGCTTGATTCTAAATAAATCACCCACTTAATGTAATGATGCATATTACTTGAAAGAAACACGGAGGAGAGAAAACCAAAAGAAAGGCAGGAAAACTCTGGTGGTATAAAAGAAGTACTCTCTCAAATTTACTTATGTAAAATGTGGTTTAGTTCAAGAAACAGGAAGTGCACATCACAAGGTCACTCATGAGGATTTTAGGAGGCTACTTATTGCCAGTAAGCCCTTAAGAGACTGATTTTAGCTACTTACAGCAGAAATTCAAAAATTGCATATCTGAACTATCTGGGAGCTAGCTAAATCCCCAGAGACAATGGAAATTGTAACTTTCAGCTTGATTCTTTTTTTTTTTCAAATAACAAACTTACCCTAAAGCCATGAATGTGACTCATTAGCATTTATATTTATTTCAAAGTTTCTTTCATTTGGTTCCAGTCATTCCCCAGTTCAAGGGAACAAAATATTGAAGCAAATCCGGTGCTGGGTGGATGTTTCTTGGCCTGTGTAATTATTGGAAGATTGCTTGTGTCATGAATATTGTAATTGATTTCCTTGTTTGTTTGACAATCTCACAGAGTCAGTTCTATTCATTACCACCATAGACTCCCCAAAGGAATTCAACACAGCTTTTTTTCTTGCATTTTATAATTTGAAGTGTCAAAAGATTAAGGTATTTCTGCCACCCCTTGGCTACAATAGGAAATAGTTTTGCTTGTCATCTTAGACCAGGTGAGACCAAAGAAGGAGGTCCTGGTAAATCAGCTGGGATAAAAGTCCCATTTAGATGCACTTAGCTCTAGGATGCTCAGGAAATGTTGTGACATCCATCTTGTGAGATCTCTTCCTTAATGAGTATAGAGCAGTAGGAACTCACAAAAATCTATATTTTCCAAACATCCATTGGTTTTCAAAAACTCCTCAATTTTTCTTTTTCTATGACATATAGTCTTAAAGTTCTCTCTTAAAGAAATCTTCTATTCCATACTTTCTCTCACTCTTAAGCTTTTATGAAAAAAAATATCGATGAAGTTTTATGAATGTTTAGGATTAACAAAAACCACCTACATTCAAATTAGATGTATGACTTTGGGAAGGCATGGTCATTATGATCTGTCAACTGACAGAACTAGGGAATTACTCTGTGAACCAGAGAGCTCAATAACTTGCAACAGTAAATCAAGCACAAAGTTTTAAAAGTTAAAAGCCTCTTCAGGCAGCATTTTACTCTTTATTTTCATTTATGGTTGAATTGACAGCAGTTAGAACATTCAGTATCTTTCATCTAGCATACAAAACTTTTGCTAGTACATCAACATTAATTATAAGTGTTAAAGCTAGTGTTCTATAACTCATGCCTGCTTTGGATTGTTTTTCTTCATTATTTCATTTTTTATGGCATTTAAGATCATTAAGTATTTTGAATGAATTCCAATTTCTTATATAAAACTACTTTTTAACTTTTTAATTACATAGTCATTTAGTTGTAATTTAAAAATTAGTGCAAACTCTCTATATGTTTATATAACATATAGACATATTTATATATTTAGATCTATGTATGTGTGTGTATTATATAACATGCATAAAATGGAAATAATAGCATCTACTTCATGGGTTTATTGGACAATAATATGCAAAGTACCTTGCAAATCGGAAAATTATATTGTTTACCTTTCATTCTCAAAGAAGACCATGATATCAGAGAAGTGATACTATGACATGCAATTTGAATTGAATTTAAATGACAGAGGGTTGTGCAAGGTCACTTGCCTCACTTTCCCCTCTGGAGCCATCTGGATCCAATGGCCAGAATATAGATCAGGACAACTGGAGATGGCCGGGGATGCAATGGGAAATCTTGATCTTTTTAAGCTAAGGTCTTCAATTTCTCAGTCTGATTAAGGCAAATACTAGCTGTATAAATACATACATACATATATACATGGAAATACATAAACATACATAAATACAAATTCACATGCAGATGGAACTCTTTTTTTGTAGCCATTTTTTATTTTATACTTGGTGCTTACACTTGCAAGTTGAGTAATTAGATGGTGGCTCATATTTTGGGTTCTGGAAGGTAGTTTGTGGCTACTATTTAGAAGTTTAATGGTTATTCACCCCCTTGAAAATAACCTAGTAGACACAATGAGCTAAATTCAAAAGTATTTGCTGGATTTATATAATAAAAGGAATAGTTATAAAACATCTACTTACCCTCTTAAATAGTATCTTGCACAAATTGTGCCAATGGAAAGAGTGGGTGCAAAATTAAAGCAAAAGGATAGTGAGACTGAAAGACAATTCACAATTCTGGGAATGCAGAGGGTAGTAATAGCTGTTTTTTTGGGTGCAGTCTTCTAATTAGATTGATTTGCTATTATCAGGGCAGTTGTTCATCCTTCATTCTCAAAAGTGGACCCAGTGATATCATGAGGGTAATAACTTGATTTCTAAATAAATTGGATATGGTGGAGTAAAGCTGTGCAAAATCATCGGTCTCAGCTCCTCCTCCAGAGTTATGGAAATGAAGTGGCAAGAAAAAAGTTAAGACAACTGAGAATGATCCAGGTTGCAATGTTATTGGAATGGACAGCTAGGTGGTTTAGTGAATAGAACGCTGGACCTGGAATCAAGATGATCTGAATTTAAATCTGGTCTCAATGATTAGTGCATGACCTTGGGCAACTCACTTAACCCAGTTAACTTCTGTTTCCTTATCTTTAAAATGAACTGGAGAAGGAAATGGCAAACTACTCCAAGATTTATACCCAAGAAAACCCCCAATGGGGTCACAGAGTGGTGCACATAACTGATCAGCAATTACCAGGGCTAACATTTTTCTTAAGTACAACTCTTTTCTCTTCCAGGAGTTTCATTCTTTGAAGCTATTTCTTCTCTATAGTGACTGACTTTGTATATCTGTGCCTACCTAGAGCATGCCTCTCTGCTCCATCAATTGTGCCCCAAATCCCCTTGAACATAAACTCTCAAGAAGCTATATTGCAGAAGTGTATATGTCTCTTACTCAAACCAGATTAAAATGTAATTAGGAAATACTTAAGAAATTAAATGAAAATGAAAATACAAAATGGAAAATGGAAACATATGATTTTCTAAAATAACATGCACCTTGCAGGAATTCTTGATTATGTTTAGTGGCCCCAATTTCTATTTGAGTTTGATACCATTACTGTGTAGCAAGACTCTTTGTGGATAAGTTGTTAGACACCATTTACAATGAAGGAAGGGAGGAAGATACACAGTCTCCTCATATTCAAAGGGAAGTCGAAAGGTTTTTGTTTTTTTTTCCCTCTGAACTCTTTGGGGATTCTTTATTCTGATTCTATTGAACCCAAACATCTAATGCCCATTCTAAAATTAGCTACCCCTTCCACTGTGCTCTTTACTATGCCTGCTCTATAGGTAACAAAGTTGTTTTAATTTTTATTCTTTTCTTTTCCAATTTCTTTTATCTTCTAACTCTCATTGACATTTGATTCTGTTCTGAAGACATAAGCTCCTCCAATATTAGCTTCACTTTCACTAATTTCCCTTGACTCACTGGTTAAGGTTGGGAGAATCAGAATGCTCCTGTTCCTCATATTCACTTCTAGGTTCTCCCTTTACCATCATCATTCAGTAATCTTTTCTCCTTTGAGTTTCAGTCAATTCACATCTACCACCCAATCAAAATTTTAGGAGCTCTTATATTACAACCTCTGGGACATCTCCCTTCTTTCTTCAATAAGTTCAGTGGCTGGTTCAGTCTTACTTTGTTCCTGAATTTATGCCCTTTTCTTAGGGGATTTCAAAATGCATATTAATACTCCTTCAAACACTCTAAACTCACATTTTTTTCAACTTAATTTCATATGATTTACTCTTTTATTTCAATTTAGCCACATTTAAGAATGTGATTTTTTTTTAATATTTCTCATCATGATTTCTTGGTAAACCAGTTCAACTCCAGACTGTTTTCTTGTTTTCCTGACTACTGAAATGTTTTACTGTTTTATAATTTTTTTTGGGGGGGGAGTAAGGCCATTCACCAAAAGTTCCCTCTTTTCCCATTCCCCTCATCTCATATCCTCAAAAAACCTTCTGTGACTTTCCTCCTTTACATACTTCTTTTAGATAGAGGTCTGACATGAAGAAGTAGTCCATCTCTTTTCAAAGATAAATCCTCTATATGCATAAGTGATCACATTACATTCCATTTCTTACAACAAATTACCCTCTCTGTCATTCCCACTGTTGCTAATCTTCCTTCCTCCTAGCTACTTCTGTACTACCTATAAACATGCCAATATTTCCTACATCTTCAAAAAATTCTTACTTGATCCATCCTTCCCATGTATTTTCACCCTTTTGTGGCTAAATTCCTTTGAAGGGCAAGTATAATAGATGTTATAATTTCTTTTCCAGTTGTTCTCTTCTTAACTCTCTACCACTTGACTTACAACTTTGTCTATCAATTTAAATTGTTCTCTTCAAAATTGCTCATGACCTCTTAATTGCAAACATGATGGCCTTTTTTCAATCTTCAACCTTCTTGACTTCCGGCTAGTCCTTGACATTATTGATCACTCTCTTCTTGATATTCTCTTCTCCCTAAACTATGTCACACTATTCTCTTCTGGTTCACCTCTTACATAGTTGACTATTACTCAGTCTCCTTTTCTGGGTCTGCATCCCAATGATGTCTCTTCACAGGCATAGCTGTGCCATTCTGTTTTTTTCTCCCTCTGCAATTTTTCACTTGGTGGCCTAATCATTTATCATGGGCTCAATTATCCTCACTATCTGATGATTCTCAAACATACTTATCCATTCCCAATCTCTGTGCTAACTTCCAGGCTTACAATTCAAATAGTCTATTGTATCTCTTAAACTCAATGTCCTGTATATATCTCAAGCTCAACATATTCAAAGCTGAACTCCTTATCAACCCCCTGAAAAAACCCTTCCTATTCCTCTTATTTTTTACTAATGAGGGCACCAATATTCTCCCCATAAACCAGGCTCACAACCTCAATGTCATTTTCCATTCCTCACTTTTCCTCCATCCTATAGATATATAGTATGGGAAGATGTGTGTATACATACATACATTATATATATATATATATATATACACATATATATATATATAAAATCTATAAATCTATATACATACACACATATTACCATTACTCTATCCTCAAGGCCCATTGATCTGACTTTGATATACTTTTCCTTCTCTGTCCTAGCACTGCTATCATTCTAGTGTATTCTTCATCATTTCACAACCAGACAACTGCGATATCCTACTACTTAGTCTCCCTTCCACAATTGTCACTAACTACTCCATTCCCAACTCAGCTATCAAGGTGATCTTCCTAAAGCACAGTTGGACCCATTCTTCACAACTCACCCTATACCCCCCAAAAAATATCCAGCTATTTCCCATTACTTACAGAATCAAATATAAAAGAAACCATCTATTAGTCATTTAGAATCCTACATAACCTTCATTCCCCCTACTCTTTCAGCCCTTACAATTCATATCTATCTTATTTATCCCATCTAAGTAATACTGGCCTGTTTGCTGTTTTCACTGTGTGACCCCTGTGTTTGGAATGCTTGGCATCCATATCTCTGCCTCCTGGATTCCCTGACAGTCTAGTAAATACCATTCTTTCTATAGGAAACTTTTCCCAATTCTTTTTTTTTATTTTAGTGTCCTTTGCAAATTATTGTGAATTTATTCTGTATATAGCTTGTTTGTATATGGATGTTTGTGTTGCCTCTACTATTATGAGCTCCTTGAGAGCAGAGATTGTCTTTTGTCTTCTTTTTTCTTATCCCCAGTTCTTAGCACAGTGCTGATGCCATACTTGGCACTTATTAAAAGTTTATTTTCAGACTGACCAAAGGATGTAGTTAATTTGTTTGCTTAGTGGAGAGTTTTGTTCCCTAATGACTCAGTCTCTGTTATTCAGTCATATCCAGTTCTTTGTGACTCCATTTAGAGTTTTCTTGGAAAAAAATATTGGAATGGTTTGCCATTCCTTCTCCAGTTCATTTTGCAGATGAGGAAAATGAAGAAAACAGAGTGAAGCAATTTTCCTAGGGCCACACAGTCCTTTAGAGTCAGGAGTCAGAGTTGAACTCAGAAAAAAATAGCCTTCCTGACCCTAGGTCCCTTAAAGTATCCATTGTACCACCTGAGTGGATCAGAGCGCTGACTAGCTGAGTTAATGAGAGACATGCTAATATTTTGAAAAGAGATTACTAGGCATGGCCCTGACTTTCCAATTATTTTAATGCCTTGTAACCACAATGAAGTCTCTTCAACTGTAACTAAATCATACTGTTCCTTCAACTGGAGCTGACAGGAGTCCCATTCCTCTCCTCTCTCCCTCCACTCACTCCCCCCATCTCTCTCTCTCTCTCTCTCTCTCTCTCTCTCTCTCTCTCTCTCTCTGTCTCTGTAAAGAAAAGTGCAATAAGGGCAGCTATGTGGCACAGTAGGTAGAGAACCAGCCCTGAAGTCAGGAGAACCTGAATTCAAATCTGGTCTCAGACATTTAACACTTCCTTGCTGTGTGACCCTGGGCAAGTCAAGTAACCCCAATTTCATCAGCAAAAAAAGTGCAATAAATAATATGTATTCAGTGGATATATTGCCTCAAAACACTAGATTTATTTAATTTTTGAAACACATAAGAACGTTAATAGAAGAATTAATTAATACCCTATCTCTGAACTTTAAAAAAACTAATCATTTAAATATGATATTATCCTTTGATTAAATACTACTACCAATAAGTTAAGGATAGTGCATGTTTAAATCACATACCTTTGGCAGAAAACAGGTAGGATGTAGTATAGATCAATTCTTTTATGCCTATAATTCAGGTATAAGAGTTTCTTGAACTAGCTAGTCTTTTAGAATGTATTATATTAAGGAATAATCAACCAATTGTATATATTATATACTTACATACCCATATACACATATGTATTTATGTGTGCATATACATACAAATACATGTATTTACATGTACATAAACTGAAGTCAACCAACCAATGCATTTTCTAATTCCTATTCCATAGCATGGATATTGCTCTGGAACTATCTAAAGATCTGAGGGTGCACTTTTGTCATATCTTACCTAGAAAAAGATTTCTAGCATACTTTATGGCCACCTCTTAACTCCCCATACTTTTACTCTGGCCATTTTTACAGGAACCTCATACTTTGCCCCTATAATAAAACCTTGCTCTGTACTGTTTTCCAGTCATCTCAATACCACTGCCCCTTTATGTGTTGTCTTCCCTAACTTTGAAGTCAAGCTCCTCAAGGGAAGAAGCCAGAATTTACTAAATACTTTATCAACTCTCTGTCCATCTGTCTCTGTTTCTCTCTCTATGTCTATAGCTCTCTCATAATGAAGTAAATATAATAACTTTTAATGTAGAGAAATGTGAGGTCCTAAACATAGGTAAAAACAATCAAATGTTTAGCTATGAGGTGAACAAGTTATAACTAGACTAGTTTTATGTTGGGGCCAATTAATAGTTAAAAGTTTCAGTAGTTTGTAAGTTTAAAGTGAGACAACAGTTTGATGGGTAAGTCCAAGAACTTTTTGAAAGTTTAGGCTGTACCAATAAGTACCTTGACCAGAATAAATATAATTCAACTGTGTGGGTTTAATACTGACATGGGTAGTTAAATATTATAGGAAGTCTCATTCTTATATACTAATAAATATGTTAAAGCCCATTTTATAATAAATAGTTATAATTAAGATTAAATTTATTTCAAAATTATGAAAATAGCATTATCATCCACTTCTCATTTTCTTACTTCTCTTTTCTATTTAGACAAGATCTTGGAAGTCTCAAATATTTCTCAAGCAGATCCTTTTTCTCTGTCTCTGTCACAGTTTTTGTTTTTGTCTCTGTCTGTTTCTGTCTCTATTATTTCTTTTCTACGTAGCCTCTGAAATCAATTCTGTCAGTACAAATGCACATACACAAATGTATAGCAGCAACAAAAGTGAGAATGACTTAGAAACACAAGAATATCAAGTAGAAATGTTGGTTTAGGGAAAATTATATTGGGCACAGAATAAAAAGATTTAGAGTCAGATTCTAGCTTTGCCTAAAGCCCTTGACATTTGAATGAATTTGATATTTAATATTTAAGTAAATCCCTCCAAATCTCTAGTCTTCAGTTTCCTTATCTATAAAAAATTGATGAATATAAGAAATTCAGAGATCTATGAAAATATTTGTACATACTGATACAGAGTGACAAAATGAGAACCTGGAAAATAATGCACATGGTGACAAAAAAAGTAAACGAAGAGAACACTAAAATAGAACTAAACCTTTTATGTTTGTAATGACCAATCTTAGGCCAAGAGAAACATAAGACAATTTATATCCTTCATTTCCATAAAGAGATAAGGCTCTATGATTACAGAATATTGTATAATGTATTGTTGATATAGGCAATGTGAGTTGATTTTACTTGAATTTTCTTTTTTGTTGTTACAAATGAAGCCTAATCGCATAAAGACATAATGATAAATAAGTTTTGTATAAAGCAAAAACTTCAAGAAAAAAATGATAATAATTAGAATCACTATGATAAATTTCTTTAGAAGAAAGGCAAAAAAGGAAAGTTTTATTTCCATATTAATAAAATTACAGAATATTGGAGCTAAAAATAACAGCCATTTTGTCCATGAACTTACTGAAATGGAGCTTAAAAGAGAGTAAAAATGGCTTATTCAAAGCTATTTTGTAAGCTAGTAAAAGATTTGTGATTGGAGAGGCTTCCAGTATGATAAAAATGAAAAGCAATATTGTTTTGTTAATTGAAAAAATTCTTTTTCACCCTTTAACATGTGTGGGAGAAGCTGTCTTCTTGCTATTGACAAATTTTTACCATTTTTAGCTCACCTTGAAAGAAATGATTAATATGCATTAATGTTTTTCAATCACTTCATATAGGTAAGAAGGAAAATATAAGAATCATAGAATTTCCATGTTTAGGATAAAATCTATGCAATGAGATAATCCTTAAACCTGAATTTGTTAGTCAATAATGGTGAAATAATCTTAGATGACAATGCAACTGGATCTTTTGTTGTTTATTAATATATTGATATCATATAGCAAGGATTACTGCTTATTGGACTAAAATGAGATTCCCAAAATTGAATTATCTCATTCTGTTTATTTTTTTTAAAATGCAAAAACCTAAGTATTTTACCTAGTTCTGGAGGTAGAGCCAAGATGGTGCAATAAAGTCAGGAAGCTGCTTGAACTCTTCTAGCTTCCCTCAAAAACCACATAAAACCAAGTCTCTGAGGAGAGTCTAAAGGAATGAAACTACTCTCCAACTCAAAATAGACTGAAAAAACTTCAAGAAAGGCCAGTCTCACTGGGGTGAAAAGGGTGCTCAGCCTAGCTTAGATAGACTCTGGAAAAGCCAGGGAGAGGGTCTTAATACCAGTCAATCAGCAATTAAGACCCTCAGTCCTGGTTCAGTAGAAGAGCCGATAAGGGAGGCAGCTTCTAGTCCCAGCTCAGAAGGCTAACTCTGAGAAACCAGGCTGTTCCCTGAAAAGAGTAGGCAAAGCTACTCCCTACAAATACAAGGGACAATAGTGCTCAAAACCAAGACTCAGAGCTACACAGGATGACTGAGAAAGTTCCACCTTTACCCCAGGAGCAGAGCTCCCCTTAAAAGTAGAAAAAAAAAAGGAAATACCAAAAGAAAAGGGGGAAAATGAGTAAGAAACAGAAAAGAACCTTGACCTAGAAAGCTACTATAGTGACAGGGCAGACCAAAACACAATCTCAGATGAGAACAGAATGTCCACAGAAGAAATCTAAAACAATGATACAAATTGCTCTCAAGCCCAAAGAAGCTTTTTGGAAATGCTGATGGTTTCAAAAGGCAAATAAAAGAGGTGGAAGAAAAAATTAGGGTGGAAAGATAGAACAAAGGTATATACAGGGGAAAAATAGAATGGAGGAAAATACAGAGCTATTAATTATAACTGTTAATGTGAATGAGATGAACTCTCCCATAAAACAGAAGCAAATATCAGAGTGGATTGAAAAACAGAATCCTATAGTATGTTGTTTATAAGAAACACATTTGACACAGAGACACATACAGAGTAGAGGTAAAAGACTAGAACAGAATTTATTATGCTTCAGCTGAAGCAAATAGAAAGAAGTTTGGCAATTCTGATCTCAGATAAAACAAAAGTAAAAATAGATTTTATTAAAAGAGACAAGGAGGGAAAGTACATCTTGACAAAGGGTACCATAAATAGTGAAATAGTAATGACACTAAATTTGTGTGTGCCAAGTGGTAGAGCAGAAAATTCCTACAGAAAATTTTAAACCAGTTACAGAAAGAAATAGACAGCAAAACTATTCTAGTGGGGACCTCAACTTTCCCCTCTCAGACAAATCTAACCACAAAATAAACAAGAAAGACACTAGGAAGGTTAATAGGATCTTAAGAAACCTAAATATGATAGGCCTCTAAAGAAAATTAAATAGGGACAGAAAGAAATACTCCTTTTTCTAGTCAGTATATGGCATATAAACAAAAATTGACCATGTATTAGGGCATAAAACTCTCACAATCAAATGCGAAAAGACAGAAGTAGTAAATGCTACCTATATAGACCACAATGCAATAAAAATGATATTCAATAAACGACCAGGAAAAGTTAAACTAAAAGCTAATTGAAAATTAAATAATCTCATTCTAAAGAATGAGTGGGTCAAACAAATCAGAGAAACAATTCTTAATTTCATTCACCAAAATGACAATAATGAGACAACAGACTAAAAACCTATGGGATGCAGCAAAACAGTTCTTAGGGGAAATTTTATATCTTTAAATAGCTACAAAAATAAAATAGAATAAGAGTAGATCAATGAATTAGGCATGCAACTACAACAGCTAGAAGAACAAATTAAAAACTTTCAATTAAATACCAAATTAGAAATTTTGAAAGTCATAAGAGAAATAAATAAAAGAGACTAAGAAAACCATTAAACTAATAAACAAAACTGAGTTGGTTTTATGAAAAAAAAAACTAACAAAATAGATTAATTAACAAAATAGATATGTTGATCAGAAAAAAGAAAGAAATAAATCCTTAACACAAATGAAAAAGAAACTAAAGCAATAATTAGGAGTTATGTTACCCTACTCTATGGCAGCAAGTCTGACAATCTAACTAAAATGGATGAGTATTTACAAAAATATAAATTGCCCAGGTTGATAGAAGAGGAAATAAAATATTTAAATAGTCCTATTTTAGAAAAAGAAATTAAACAAGTCATTAATGAACTTCCTAAGAATAAATTTTCAGGGCCATATTGATTCACAAGTGAATTCTACCAAACATTTAAGGAACAATTAATTCCAATACTATGTAAATTGTTTGGAAAAATAGGTAAAGAAGGAGTACTACTAAATTCTTTCAATGACACAAATATTGCACTGATACTTAAACCAGGAAGGGTCAAAACATAGAAAGGAAATTACAGACCAATCTCCTTTTTGAATATTGATACAAACATTTTAAGTAAAATATTATGAAAGAGATGACATCAATTTATCAGCAAGATAATACATAGTGAGCAAGTGGAATTTATACCAGGAATACAGGGCTGGTTCAATATCAGCAAAACTGTTACCATAATCGAGTATATCAATAACAAAACCAACAGAAATCATATGATAACCTCAATAGATGCAGAAAAAAAACTTTTAACAAAATACAGCATCAATTCCTATTAAACATTAGAGAGCATAGAGATAAAGGGAGCTTTCCTTAAAATAATAAGGAACATCTATCTAAAATCTACAGCAAGCATAATTTGTAATGGAGAGAAGTTGGATATATTTGCAATAAGATTAAGGGTGAAACAATGATGCCAATTATCATCACTATTATTCAATATTGTACTAGAAATGTTGGCTGTAGCAATAAGAAAAGAAAAGAAAATTAAAGGAATTAGCATAGGCAATAAGAAAATAAAACTATCACTCTGCAGATAATATAATAATATACTTAAGAAGCCTAGAAAAAAATCCAAAAGCCAATTAACAACTTTAGCAAAGTTACAGTATATAAAATAAATCCACACAAATCATCAACATTTTTATATATTATTGATAAAGCCCATCAGCAAGAGATAGAAAGAGAAATTCCATTTAAAATTACTATAGACAAAATAAAATATTTGGGAATCTACCTGCTAAGATAAACCCAAGAACTATATGTACACAATTGCAAAACACTTTTCACACAAATAAAATCAGATCTACACATCTGGAAAAATATCATTTGTTCATGGCTAGGCCAAGCTAATATAATAAAAATAATAATTATGCCTAAATTGGTCTACTTGTTTAATACCATACCCATCAAACTGCCAAAACATTATTTTATAGAAGTAGAAAAAATAACAACAAAATTCAGCTGGAAGAACAAAAGGCAAAAAGAATATCAAAGTGATTAATGAAAAAAAATACAAAGGATGGTGGCTTAGCAGTACTAAACCTAAAACTATATTATAAAGCAGGAGTAGTAATCAAAATCATTTGCTACTGGCTAGGAAATAGAGTGGTGGATCAATAGAATAGATTAGATACACACAACACAATAATTAAGGCCTGTGGCAATCTAGTACTGAACAAACTCTTGTTTCTGGAATAAGAACTCAGTTTTTGACAAAAATTGTTGAGAAAAATGGAAAATAATATATCAGAAACTTGGCATAGACCTACATCTCACACATCATACAAAAACAAGGTCAAAATGGATACATGATTTGGGCATAAATATGATACCATAAATAAATTAGGAGAACAAGGGATAATTTACCTATCAGATCTTTGGAGAAATGAGGAATTTATGAGTAAAGAAGAACTAGAGAACATTATGAAAGGCAAAATGGACAACTTTGATTACATTAAATTAAAACATTTTTTGCAAAAATAAAGCCAACAAAAATAAGACTAAAAGTGAAGTACAAAGCTGGGAAAATTTTTATAGCCAATATTTCTGACAAAGATTTAATTTTTAAATATATAAACAATTGTGTTAATTTTATAAGAATAAAAGTCATTCCCCAATTGATAGTCAAAAAATATGAACAATTTTCAGATGATGAAATTAAAGTCTTCTATAGTTACATGAAAAAATATTACTATTTTTTACTATTGATTAGAGAAATCAAATTAACACAACTCTGAGGTACCACCTCATACTTCTCCAATTAGCTAAAATGACAGTAAAAGATAATGATAACGGTTGGAGGGGGAGTCGGAAAACTGGGACACGAGCATTGTTGGTGGATTTGTGAAACAATCCAACCATTTCAGAGAGTAATCTGGAACTATGCCAGAAGGGCTATAAAACTGTGTATACCCTTTGACCCAGCAGTGCCATTACTGGGTCTGTATCCCAAGGAAATCATAAAGGAGGGAAAAGGACCCACATGTGTAAAAAATTCATAGTAGCTCTTTTTGTGATAGCAAAAAATTAGAAAAGAAGTGGATATCCATCAATTGGGGAATGGCTAAATAAGTTATGGTACATTAAAATAATGGAATATTACTCTTCTGTTAATGAATAAGCTGATTATAGAAAGGTCTGGAAAGATTTACATGAACTAAGGCTGAGCAAAATAAGCAAAACCAGCAGTACATTCTACACAATAATAGCAAGGATGTGCAATGATTAACCATGAAAGTCTTGGTTCTTCTCAATAGTTCAGTGATCCAAAGCAACCCCAAAAGACTTTGGACAGAAAATGCCATCTACATCCAGAAAAAGAACTAAGGATAATGAATGTAAATGAACACATGCTACTTGTTGTGCATAGTATAGTGGTGGGGAGAGGAGGGAGTAAGATACAAACAAAAAGATAAGTCATTAGAAAAGAGATCTAGTTTTATTCTTCTTTGGGGTTGCCACTTGCTGGGAGACCCACATCTTGAGGTTATTTATCTGTTAAATGGAGATAATAAAATCATCTGCTGCCTGGCTGAATAAAAGGATGCAAGACTAAATGAACATAAGAAACTTTTGTCCTCTCCTCAGGGTATTTCAAAGACCGTGTTCAGCTCTGCAAGATGAAAAAAAAAGAGGCATATATTTTACCATTCTGGGTAAATGGGAAGAAGTCATGAACAAATGCCCCTAAAAAGATTAGTCTCACAGAAATTACATTTCCCCCAATAGGCAAAGTAGGTAAATTATAAAATGTATGGTCTAGCACAGTTAAATGGGTCATGCAAAAGCTGGTTTTCTCTCTTTTCAAAAATTTTTAAAAAATAATATTTTGTTTTTTTCTCAAGTATATGTCAAGGAAATTTTTAGCATTCATTTTTTATAAGATTTTGAGTTCCAATTTTTCTCTCTCCCTCCCTCTGAGCCCTTCTCCTAAAATGACAGGCAATTTGATATAGGTTATATATGTGCAATTATGTAAAACACTTTTCCATATTAGACACAGTAAAGAAAGAAAAAAACAGATCAAAAGGGGGAAAAACTATGAAAAATAAAGTTAAAAAGACTGATTTTCTAAAATTCAGAAACCTAATGAAGAAAACTTCTTCCCTCAACTCTCACCTTTCTTTTTCATTAACAAAGGATGACAGAGAAAAGAACCTAGTTTTGTTAGAGTGTTTTGCTTTCCAATTTTTTACTGAACACTTTTGTGTTCCTTGTGATTGTAATATCCTTTTCTGCCTCACTCTGCTGAAATCTCATCCATTATTTAAATATTTTGATACCTCAATGATTCAAAAATCTTATTGGTGTGAATATTTATATAACATTTTTTCTTGATGTATCCTGATCCCATGCTATTTTTGTTCATGTATTTCTATATATATCCTCACTAGGAAGTCACCCATCAAACCTACAGCTCTCCTTCTCTGTCTTTTTATGTCTCAGGGGTGCCCTTGTAGCACTTAGGGTAATGTCAAATATCTCTCATCCTTAATAAAGGACTATGACATCTTCTTTTAAAATCATAAATATATTCAACAATATCTCAGTTAATTCCATTGACTTCCTACTGCTATTAGGATAGTACATTTTTTTTTCTGTTTCACTTTCAAAATTAATATTGTTGGTGATCTTCATTCTCAATGAGGACCAAAATGGCATCATGATTATGTCTGACTGTGCCTGATCAGACCAATATGAGCTAAGAGTGCCCTGCTTCTGTATGAAGGATTTTCTGATTTTCCCAAATGCTATTGATCTTCCTCCCAAATCATCTTGTATTTAACTACTTTTGCATTCCCCTTATATTTATTCTGCATTTACTTATATATGTGCTTGTTTTCTCCATTACACTATAAGTTTTTATAAGGAGGAATTATAAGGAGGAACCTAAAATAACATCTTGTACTTGGTACTTCTTAAACATCTTTTGATTGACTCAAGTTTTTTTTATATCACTTTTAGTGCAAAAGTCATCTTTGGTAATATATCAAAGACTAGTTGTACCCAATATGCATTTCCTCTTATTCTTTTGCATTATTGTCAATTTTAATTTTCTGAGATTGTGGTATTGGAATCACAATCATAATCACAAATTATTCATATATGATGCCATGTGGAATCATGCCTGCAATGCTTTCCTTTTAACTAGATAGGAAGTACTGCATTCAGATTTTACCTCCAAATCATACTGCTATGATGTAGACAATTTAAACTTTTTGAACTGCAGAATTCTTGTCTGTGAAACAATGATAACAATACCTGTAGAAACTGTATCACAGTTGTGATGCTCAAATGTGATAATGTATGTAGGACACTTTGAAAGACTTTACACTCTATAGAACTATCAACTAATTAAAGATAATTGAGTCAAACTTTAAAACTCGATTCAAGTATCTTCCATGAAAGCTTACTTGATTTCTTGATTGGCAATTGCCTTTCTTCACATAGTATTTTGTGTCTCCCTGTCTCATGAAATTAAATTATTGGCAACTATTGTCTAGAGACTTTTGGATCACAGAGAGTTCAGTACTTACAATTTTTCCCTCCTGCCCAATTCTTGCCCCTCATATGAGAAAACTTGAACATACATCTTGACACACATCCAAGTACCCTAATAATTCAATTCCTCAGCCTACTCAATTTCCAGGATTTATTCTTCTACCTCACGTCAGTCACACACAGAGATTGATTACTCCCTTAATCTTGCCATTACCAAGTACACTATGTCTATGTTCAAGAATTCTGAAATCCCCTTATTTGACCATATTCAGTTAATTTTCTGTTTCACCTTTTACCTGTCCTTAACAAACCTTACTTTTTATTCATTTCACCATCTTCAATCCATCAACCTCATCCATTTTCTCTTAGGCCATACCCCCTGCACTAGTCATTCTCTTTCATCATTCTTAACCTCTTGGGGAAACAGTTCAACTATGCATTGTCCTTTTTGAGTCCCTGGCCCTCTCCTTACATCACCAATTGCATTCTGTCAAACTTCAGTCTTGTATTACTTCCATTATCTGCTATCTTTACTCCTATACACATGTGTGCTAGATAAAGATATAGAAAAGCACACAAATGTTCTACTACAAATCTATGCTATACAACCTCAGATTGTTGCTCAGCCCTCACTGCTGTTAGTCAATTCTTCTATACATCCCTTATCAACTCACTATTCCACTTTCCACAGTGACTCTTCTAAACATTTTAATCCCTTCTAAAAGCTTCCATGACTTCTCTTTCCCCATCTTCTATGAAAAGAACTTTTTTTGACATATATAAATAACTGGACATTTACTGTGAGTTTTCTCTTCTTCACTTTTTCTCATGACATCTTATTTAGATGCTTTCTGTCACTATCTTTTCTTCATCCTTATCTCATGTGAAGAAATGGTCCTCCTTTCCAAGGATAAATCTTCTTTGTGCATAAGCAACTGTATTGCATTCAATCTTCTCAAACTGTCCCTTCTGTCATCACCATTCTATCACTTATTTTCAGTTCCTATTTTCTTGTTCATTTCTCAGTGATTAACAATATAACTATATCTCTTCTATTTTGACCAGAAATAAAACAAACAAGCAAAAATCCCAAAGCAAGAAAAAAAAACTTATTATTTTTTATCTCTTCTGTCTTTTGTACGGGGAAAGGGGAATATCATTAATTTAGACTATTTCTTCCCACCTCTCCTAGCCCCTTATGCAGAAGCAGTCATAATTAAGAAAAACATTTGAAAATGTCAAGTAATATAATAAATAAAGTAGATTGCACGGGTCTAGCAGGAAAAGAAAGTGTATACTGTGTTCCAGTGTGGTGTGTGTGTGTGTGTGTGATATATCTCAATATTACTATATCTCACTGAATGGTTTGAGAATCATTAATCAAATTTAAAAATTCCAGAATAATCCAGTTACAAGCTTTTCCTTGGAGGAATGCAAAACAAAAGAAAACAAAGGGGTGTTTCCCAATAAGACATTTCAGTAATATTGCTCTTATAAAAAATATCTGTGACTATGCAAATTAAAATGCCCTATATGATGTTAAAATGTGTCCCTTTCTCAGCAGGTAATTGTCAAATCTTAAATGGAAAGCTCTCAGTAGCCATGTAATATATTAAAATGGCCTGCATGTGACATTAAGGTTTAGAAAACAAAATATTGACTAGGAATTCATTTGGCATATGTAGCCATCAGAGTTAGTAGTGGTTTGGTTTTATTAACCTATTATACAACCTTTACCTTCAGGGCCTTCCTGAGTACAGTTTTTGTTTAAAGTATTTTACATGCCTTCTTCCTGAGCCATAAAATCACAATCTTGATTTTGTGGCAGGTTAAAATCTATGCCTTCATTTATCTATCTATCTATCTATCTATCTATCTATCTATCTATCTATCTAT
>JAJPUD010015767.1:0-13584 GCA_023553655.1 Myrmecobius fasciatus | reverse complement strand
TATCTATCTATCTATCTATCTATCTATCTATCTATCTATCTATCTATCTATCTATCTATCTTTCTGTCAATCTATCTGACCTCTTAGTTGTATATGAACTTTCAAATCAAATTCCATTTGGAAAATTTTGTTAAGCACTACTGCATTGCTTTCATCAGAAGATTTCAAAGAATCAAATCATTGTCAGAGTAGTGGTTAGCCTACTCTCCTAAGGAAGTGAATGCTCTGCCTGAAGATTATGGAGCATGATGATTGATTGAAGGAACTGAGGATGATTTAGCATAGGAAACAAAGAAAACAGAGGTGACAGGATAACTTTCTTTAAATATTTCAGTAACAAGGAAGACAAATACATACATACACACATCCTTTTTTTATTTGTGAGTAGAAAAGCAATGGGTAAAAATTTAGAGATTAGAAACAGATTTTATCTTTAAAGAAAGAAGGATTTTCGACAGAGTATCCTGTAGTAGTATAGAGTGTCTTTCTCTCTCATATAGATTCCTTTGCCAAATAAGTAAACTTCAAAATAATGTTTTTAAATTCATAAAATAAAATGCATAGGATTACAAAGATACCAATTGTATTAAAATTTGCATGTATGTACATGTGTGTGGACACATTCATATGTGTATATATACATACATGTATGTGTATATATATATAGAGAGAGAGACAGACAGACAGAAAGAGATAGACAGATGGAGAGGACAGAGAGACAGAGACAGACCAAGAAAGACAGAGTCAGAGGGAGAAAAAGAAACAGAGAAATGGAACGAGATAGAGAGAGACCAAGATAGAGGCAGAGACAGAGAGGCAGAGAGAGAAGTGGGAGAGGGAGTGAACTAAATACAAGACATTGGCACAGCCTATTGCCATTCTTTAAAGAAGTTTAACTAATAAAAATTAATTACTTTAAGATGGTGACTTTTGCAAATGGATCTTGAAATTGCCTCAGTCAGGAAATAATTGATTTCCTAGTGAAGCAGAGAAATATGGATGACAAGGGAAATTTTAGTTTTGAGCATAAATTTTTTTCACTAAATTTTAAGTGGAAAACTATGGGCGATATCACTTCATAAAGTAGAGAGAAGCATTGGAGGAAAACACAAGTTTACAGAAAAATAAATAAGAGATTTATCTAAACACAAACCTTCCTAATAACCCTGAAGGATAAAACTAGACATAGCACAAGATATGAGAAATAGCAAAAAAATCTCCAGAGATCTTATGATTTTTATAACTATTACCAAATAAAATGAAGTTACTACATTTAGACTCTGACACAACTGTTATGTGTGATAAGCTCTATAAAGAAGTGAAAATCCCTCTTTAGAAAACAAAGAGGACAAGGGGAATTCACAAAGGAGATCTGTGCTGTATGTGATACAATTTTGAAGGTACTGACAGAGACTGATTCTTAACTTATTAAGAAAGAAAGATATTTCCTAGGAAATGAAGAGCCAAAATTTTACTTCTAAATCCAAATCCAGCATTATTTCCATTTTACCACATCTCCCTCTGCAAGTTGTAAGGAATCAAAATACAGTTGCACTCAGAAAAAACATACTTTTTTTGGTTTTGTTGTTTTAAGATCTGCAAACAGCATAATGCAAAATGTACAACATTGTACAGGGCAGGTCACTTTGAAGTTCACTATTTCTTTGTATCATTATTTTGGATTTTGAAGGGTTAGAACCTCAGAGTCATTTTCAGGACTGAATACTTTCTTGATGGGTTCAAGAACTCAGAGTCAATATTTTACATTGATTTAATAATCATTATAGCAGCTACCTGGTGTAGTATTTAGATATATCAACCTATAGAAGCCTTAAACAATATATTCCATATATCCTTAATATTTGGTGAAACTATCACAAAGCCTAGTTTGTTCTGGACCTGTTAAGAAACTCAGAATAAAAAGAGTTCCACTGTAATGAGACAAAATAAGATTTTATAATCCTAACAAGACCATACTGCATAGTTCATGCTTTACTATAATTGTTTTTTTGCAACATTTTTATTATTAGGAATATAGATGCAGAGACTTCCTGCTTTAGATAAATGCAGGTGGTTATTCAATTGTTTTTGGTCAGATCTGACTCTTTGTGACTCTTTCTGGGGTTTTCTTGGTAAAGATGCTACAATGGTTCACCATTTCCTTCTCTAGCTCATTTTGCAGATGAAGAAACCGAAGCAAACAAGATGAAGTGATTTTCCCAAAGTCACACAACTAACAACTAACAACTAACAAAACTAACAAAAAAAAAAACAACACAGGCCAGATTTGAACTAAGGAAAATGAATCTTTCTGACTCCAGGCCTAACACTATCCACTGAATCATCTAGCTTCCCCCTGTCCTTGATTTGGTATTATTCAATTCAAGACAATTCAATTAACATTTTTAATCAACCAATATATGTTGGACTTTCTTTGCTAGGTCATTTGGGACAGAAAACCAAAAAATGAAAATAGCTCCAGCATGCAAGGAGTTTATATTTCAAGGGAGAAGAAGGATGACATATATTCAGATAAACGACTGCAAACTATTAACAAATATATTAAAGATAATAATGATGAAGAAGATAATTATAGCAAAGCATTTCCTTAAATATTACCTCATTTGATTTTCACAAAAACCTCCTGGAGTTTAACAAAAATTAAATATCTTGCAAAGAGTCACAGACTTTGTAAGTATTTAAAACTGGATTCAAACTGAGGTCTTTCTATTTCTAGATCTAGCACTCTGTCTATTTTGCTACCTGCCTGCTATAAATATAAATATATAATAATTTCTGAAAAAAAGTGGGAAAAAACTAACATGATTCTATGATACCTGACACAAATTCACACAAGTATTTGTTATCTCTCAGATGTTATGGATTTCTCACAGCAAAGTTGACCCTGGCCTCCACTTCCCAAATTAATGTGCCATGATCATGTTATTTCCTATTTTCTTCTTTCCTTTCCTGGTACTCCACCTCTCCCCTCAAAAGTAATCTATCCTTTGTCATAATGGTTAATATTTTACTGCTTGCCAAGGGAAAATAACTGTTAAACAATTTTTAACATTTACTAAATGTATCATCTAGGAGATTTTAGACATATAACAAACTCTCACAATGAATGTAATATTATAATAAGGACATAAAAGAGTATAAAATTGCTATGATATTAGATGATAGAAGGATCACTTTCAAATGGAAAGAATTAGGAAAACTTCAAAGAGAAGGTACATTTGAACTAGGCCTTGAAAATAAAGTAGTATGGAAATAGATAGAAATGTAAAGAGAGTTGAAAGCTTTTAGTGATTGTTTAGATGTTTGAAATCAAAAGTATTGAAAGTCATTTTGAATTCTTAGACCAAAGTGATAATGGAAGTGATTTAATTGACATAAGTAGGGAAATCAGAAGGTTTAGAAGGAAAACTAAATTTTAAACATGATGGTTTTGAGGTGATTGCAGATATCAGGAGACAAGTAGATATGCTACTAAGAAGAATTTATTATTAATTTGTGAAGTTTGGAAATAAAAGGGGAAAAGAACCTAGGAATATGGAAAACAATAACTAAACCTCACTTTTCTCTAGGCCTTATGTCTGGCATAATGGCTAGAAGAACATAATGGACATCTGACATATATTTGTAAAATGAAATAAAAATTAAGCCAAGGTAACTAGCCATCTACCAGTTAATATTCTACTTTTACCAGACTTATTTTCATTTTGATGAAGGAATCATTTAAATACCCAAGAAATGACTCTCTAATAATGAAGAACAGGGAAAGATAAAGGCAGAAAGGCTTTATATTATTATTATTATTATTTTAATTAAAACTTTTTTTTTCGGATCAACCTTCTTACAAGGCTAATTTCAATAATTTTTTTTTGTATGAGAAAGTTTAGAAGCTCCACTCTTCTTTTTGCAGTTTATAAAAACAAGGGTTCCTATGTATGCACTGACATTCTCATTAATAGCTAAGGTTAAATAAATATTTACAATAAGGGTAAGAGCACAGCAATTTTCCCATTCTATCACACTGATATGTTCACTTGGCAAGAGAAACTAGTACAACAACTATTCCCTATATAGTCAGGTTCCTCTTTTCCTTATTCATTAATCACAATGATCATTTTCTTCAAGGTTCAACACAAACATAATCTCCTTCTTGAAGCTTTTGCTTATGCTTTCAATGGTGAGTGTTTGCCCTTACTTCAAAGTTTTCTTAGAGTAGCTTGTTTCTTTTATCATATTTTACATTTTATCATGCATATCAGTGTTCATGCCATATATCCCCACTACTCTAAGGACTCCCCAAAAGGAAAGACTTGACTGTTTTTCACCATTGTTTCTCAAAAAATCATGTGCTTTGATTATTGTTCAGATTTTTGATATAAAAGTTTTTGGATAAATAAAAAAATATATGTCTAATATATTCCTAAGGCCCACTGGAAAGGAATTAATTTAAAAACACAAAATTGAAAAAGAGGATTTGTCAAGAAGAAACATGTAAAACATTTAAGACAAGGTGAAGTGCTAATATCATTATCATTCTCATTCCAACTGACCTAATAAAAGCTTATGTCCTTTATTAAGTGGAATTAAACATTCATTCAAGAACATTAAACTAAGTGAGAAAAGTTCTTGATCAATTTGGAAGGAGTGACCCCATATGGTAAGGGTATTGAGACTCGTTAAAGATACTTGGGATAATATGTGTGTGCATGCACACATGTGTATACACACATATATGTATGTATGTGTATTATGTATATGTGTATGTGTATATACACACAATATTGGTTATTATACAAAATAGCAAAGCAATTAGAACCCAGCACTTGAGTATCAAGCTAGCAATTCCAGAGCAGTCCTTGAGAAGGAATCGCTTTTGGGGAGACAAGTAGAATTTCTGTTTATCAAAACCTGACCCCACATAGCTCCTATCCTCACCAGAGGATAAATTTGTGAATCTCAAGAGATTAAGAGTTAGCTTTCTCATCCTTTAAAAGCTTTTTTTTTATTTTCAAAACATATACAAAGATAGTTTTCAACATTCATTCTTACAAAATCTTGTGTTCCAATTTTTTTTCTCTTTCCCTTCTTCCCTACCCCCTCCCCTTGATGGCAAATAATCCAATATATACTGAACATATGCAATTCTTCTACACATTTTCACAATTATCATGCTGCACTAGAAAAATCATATCAAAAAGAAAAAAAAATGAGAAAGAAAACTAAATGCAAGCAAACAATAAAAGAAAGTGAAAATACTATATTGTGGTCTACACTCAGTTCACACAGTACTATCTCTGCATGCAGATGACTCTCTCCATCACTAGGCCGTTGGAAGTGGCCTGAATCACTTCAGTGTTGAAAAGAGTAACATTGATCAAAACTGATCATCATATAATCTTCTTGTTGCTATGTACAATGATCTCCTGATTCTGTTCATTTCATTTATCATCAGGTCATGTAAGTCTCTCTAGGTCTTTTTGAAATCATTCTGCTGATCGTTTTTTATAGAACAATAATATTCTATAACATTCATATGTTATAACTTGTTCAGCCATTCTCCAATTGATGGGCATCCACTCATTTTCTGTTTCTTGCCATTATAAAAAGAGTTGCTACAATCATTTGTGCCCATAGGGATCCTTTTCCCTTTTTTATGATCTCTTTGGGAGACAGAACTAGTGGAAACACTGCTGGATCAAAGGGTATGCACAGTTTGAAAGCCCCTTGGGCATAGTTTCAGATTGCTTTCCAGAATGGTTGTATCCATTCACAATTCCACCAACAATGAATTAGTGTCACAATTTTCCCAAATCCCCTCCAATATTCATCTTTATCTTTTCCTTTTATCTTAGCCAATCTGAAAGGTGTGAGGTGGTACCTCAGAGTTATGTTTAATTTGCATTTCTCTAATCAATGGCGATTTAAAACATTTTTTCATATAAGTATAGATGGTTTTAATTTAATCATTTGAAAATTGTCTATTCATATCTTTTGACCATTTATCATTTTGAGAATGGCTTGTATTCTTATAAATTTGAGTAAACTCTCTATGTGTTTTAG
Organism: Myrmecobius fasciatus; assembly: GCA_023553655.1. NCBI lineage: Eukaryota > Metazoa > Chordata > Mammalia > Dasyuromorphia > Myrmecobiidae > Myrmecobius > Myrmecobius fasciatus. Next base: position 7,506 of record JAJPUD010015767.1, on the reverse strand, counting down.
AAATGAGGCTTTTATCAGAACCTTTGGATGTGAAAAAAATTTCCCAGTTTACTGCTTCTTTTCTAATCTTGCCTACACTGGTTTTGTTTATTCAAAACCTTTTAAACTTAATATAATCAAAATTATCCATTTTGCATTTCATAATGTACTCTAGTTCTTCTTTGGCCACAAATTCATTCCTTCTCCACAGATCTGAGAGGTACACTATCTTTTATTCTTCTACTTCCCTTACATTATCATTCTTTTTTTATTAAAGCTTTTTATCTGTATAACATATGTATGGGTAGTTCCCCAGCATTGATCTTTACAAAGCTTTCCATTACAAATTTTACCCCCAATCCCCTCCCCTCCCCTAGATGGCAGGAAGTCCATTACATGTTAATAATGATAAAATACTTGACAAGTTATGCAAGAAAAATCCTATCTACAAGAAAAAAAAGAAAATCAGAGAAAGGCAACACAATGCAAGCAAATATCAATATAGATCATGAAAATGTTACGTTGTGGTCCATATTTCATATCCCTCTCTCTGGGTGTATATGGTTTTCTTCAGTGAACAATTGGAACTGGTTTGAGACAATTCTTTGTTGCAGAGAGCCATGTCCATCAGAATTGATCATCATGTAATACTGTTTTTGCTGTGTATGATGATCTCCTGGTTCTGCTCGTTTCACTCAGCATCAGTTCATGCAAGTCTCTCCAGGCCTCTCTGAAATCGTCCTGCTGGTCATTTCTTACAGAGCAATAATATTCCATAACATCCATATACCATAATTTTTTCAGCCACTCTCCAATTGATGGGCATCCATTGTTTCCAGTTTCTAGCCACTACAAAAAGGGCTGCCACAAACATTCTTGCACATGTGAGGCCCTTTCCCTCCTCTAAGATCTCTTTGGGATATAGGCCCAGTAGAAACACTGCTGGGTCAAAGCGTAGGCACAGTTTGACCACTTTTTGAGCATAGCTCCAAATTGCTCTCCAGAATGGCTGGATCTGTTCACAGTTCCACCAACAATGTATTAGTGTCCCAGCCTTCCCACATCCCCTCCAACATTCATCGTTATCTTTTCCTGTCATTTTAGCCAATCTGACAGGTGTGTAGTGGTACCTCAGAGTTGTCTTAATTTGCATTTCTCTGATCAATAGTGATTTGGAGCACCTTTTCATATGACTAGAGATGGTTTTAATTTCATCATCCGAAAATTGTCTGTTCATATCCCTTGACCACTTATCTATTGAAGAGTGGCTTGAATTCTTATAAATATGAGACAATTCTTTATATATTTTAGAAATGAGGCCTTTATCAGAACCATTAAATGTAAAGATGATTTCCCAATTTGATGCTTCCCTCCTAATCTTGTCTGCATTTGTTTTATTTGTACAGAAACTTTTTAACTTAATATAATCAAAATTATCCATCTGGTGTTCAATTAGGAGTTCCAGATCTTCTTTGGACGTAAATTTATTCCATCTCCACAGGTCTGAGAGATAAACTATATTACATTCCTCTAACTTGCTTACAATATCACTCTTTATATCTAGATCATGAACCCATTTAGATCTTATATTGGTATGTGGTGTTAGGTGTGGGTCTACATTATCATTCTTTATGTCTAAATCATGAACCCATCTTGACCTTTTCTTGGTACATCGTGTTAGGTGTAAGTCAATACCTAGTTTTTGTCATACTAATTTCTAATTTTTCCAGCAGTTTTTATCAAATACTGAGTTCTTATTCCAGAAGTTGGAATTTTTGGGTTTATCAGACACTACATCACTATAGTCATTAATTATTGTGTCTTGTGAACCTAACCTATTCTACCGATTGAGTATTCTATTTCTTAGACAATATCAAATGGTTTTCATGACTGCTGCTTTATAATATGGTTTCAAGTCTAGTACAGCTAGGCCACATTTATTTGTATTTTTTCGCTAATTCCTTTGAAATTATTAACCTTTTGTTCTTCTTTATTATTTTTGTAATTCTGTAAAATAATTTCTTGGAAGTTTGATTGGTGTGGCCCTGAATAAATAAATTATTGTAGGCAGTATTGCCATTTTTATTATATTAGCATGGCCAAACCACAAGCACTTCGTATTCTTCCAGTTGAATAGATCTGACTTTATTTATGTGGTAAGTGTTTTGAAATTGTGTTCATATAATTCTTGATTTTATCTTTGCAGGTACACTCCCAAATATTTTACATCATCTACAGTATTTTTAAATAGTATTTCTCTTTGTATCTCTTGCTACTTTATTGAACTTTGTTGGTAGCAATATAGAAATGATGATTTATGTGGATTTATTTTGACTTCTGTGAATTTGCTAAAGTTGTGAATTGTTTCTTATTGTTTTTAGTTGATTCTCTAGGATTCTCTAAGTACACCATCTTATCATCTGCAAAGAGTGCTGATTTGGTTTCTTCATTACCTACTCTAATTTTGTAAATTTTTTTCTTTTCTTATTGCTAAAGCTAATATTTCTAATACATAGTAATGGTGATAGTTAGCAACCTTGTTTCACCTCTTATCTTATTGGGAATGATTTTAGTTTATTCCCATTACATATGATGCTTATTGATGATTTTAAATGGATGCTACTGATCATTTTAAGAAAAATCCCATTTATTCCTATATTTTCTAGTGTTTTTAATAAGAATGCATGTTTAATTTTGTCAAATGCTTTTTCAGCATCTATTGAGATAATCATATGATTTCTGTTAGTTTGGTTATTGATATAGTCAATTATGCTAATAGTTTTCTGAATATTGAATCAGCTCTGCATTTCTGTTATAAATTTTACTTGGTCATGGTGTATTATCCTGGTGATAACTCGCTGTAATCTCTTTGCTAATATTTTATTTAAGATTTTTACTTCATTATTCGTTAGGGAAATTGGTCTATAATTTTCTTTTTTTTTTTAATATTAATCCTACCTGTTTAGGTATCGACACCATATATATGTCATAAAAGGAATTTGTTAGGATTCCTTCTTTCCCTATTTTTCTAAATAGTTTGCATAGTATTGGAATTAATTTTTCTTTAAATCTTATCATTTTTCTAGTTATGTCACAAGTACATCTAACTAGTGGCAGTGCTTTCATGAGGAACCAAATTAGATATGATGAGGAAAGGCAGCTCTGATTCCACAAGGTACCTTGCGGAAATGTATCTATATCTATGGGAACTTCTTGAATGTTCTAAAAAGGAGTTTGGGGGGGGGACTTCCAATAAAAGGATTTCCTGGAGTTGCCAATCACCCTCCTTGTTACAAGTTCACCAAACTCAAATCTACTTTTCCCTGAGATGTTTGTACTTCTGGGAGAGTATGTCTCTGATTTGAAGGAATGCTGCTTTTCTATACTACCTCAGCAGATTTTTGTAACCAAAAAGTTATAAAAATTGGCTGACTAATTGCTATTAATTGTTAATGAATAGGGAATGTACAATGGTGAAAAATTGTAAGCAATAGTATTAGACATTATCCCAAAACTTTCAGGTTATCTCTAAAACCCCTGGAGGCAAATGTAGCCAGCTGCTTTCTGGGAACCCAATCTGCTGGTCCTGGTGCTTAGAATCCAAGGTACAACTATACACATGAACAGAAATGAGTTACCTTCCAATGTGTTTCTAAAGCTGAAATTAGCAGCTCGATCCATGGAACCGGTTTCATATTGAGTTAGGCTTAGGCAAGATTCCACATCAGCTGATGTGGGAAGTCTCGGAGTCCTCCCTCGATCATGGTTTCCAGGGTTACGGAGCAGGGGTCCTTCTTCTGTTGCATTACATAAGGCCTGCTGGGTGTTGTATTCTTCTGCTTGGCTACAGATAACCTACACAAAATACCTTTTGATTAAAAGATTTGTCTGAACAGTTAACACAAAGGGCCGAGATATGATTAGTGAACTCTGTCACTAACTTGATTTATGACATTGACTCTCTCTCTGCCTGTTTTATGATTTATAAAATTGTGTGTGTGTGTGTGTGTGTATGTATGTATGTTTTGAGGGAAGATGGGATAGAAATAGTGAGGAGGAAATCTCTTAGATTGTCTCTTAGATTCCACCTGATTATTCCATTATATGTTCTGTTTCCTCCTTGTTCTTATAGTGTGTGCAATAATAGCCCTTATAGCCCTGACATTTTCTGTTCTAAGGTCCTTTCCAGCTCAGACTGTTTATTATCCCTATACTCTATGAGCTCTGAGGCTCTATTTGAAATTCTTTAAAAAAGGAGTACAATTTTTCAAAACAGTGTAATTTTAGGTAGCTACTGGTACCAAATGGTTGCATTTGTTTGTATAGTAAAAGAAATTGACTAAAGTAGAAAATTGGGTTTATGACATCTGACATAGTGGACTTCTTTTTTAAAAAATGAACATGAAATTAAAAAAAAAAACTTCTTTACAACCCTGTTTCACCATTTATTAATTATGTAGTCATGGTAAATTTCCCTCCTCTTTCAGCCTCATTTTCTTCATCTTTATAATAAGAATAATATTGTCTGCATTACAATTGAAAGGATATGTTTGCTGTGCCAATTAAATGAGATGTGTGCCAATACTTTGAGAAGCATTATATAACTTTTTTTTTCTTTTAGAAAAATATATATCCAAACTAACAGTAGCTTAATTAGAAGCATGGGTAACAATCCTCATTAATTTGAACACCCTATAATTATCTTCCTAACAGTAAAAAATGAAACAAAATAAAATAAATATATATTGTTAATTATTTGGGGAAGGGTAGCGTGCTTTTGATGGATTGTTTTTAAGATTAATTTTATCCATCTATCTTAAGTGAAGTAAAGAAAACTAAACTTTTCTTTTAAAGTCACATCATGGTATGAAAGTGAACATGGATCCCCAAAGTTGAATCCAATAGAGTGTAAATTGATGATTATACCAAACTGGAAAGGTGGGTTCAGTAATATTCTGAATATCTAATGTTATACCAATCTAAGTTCAGAAAAGCTAATCATTAAGTCTGGCTACAAGGTGATGCTTTTTTCCCCCAGAAATTCATGAACCATCTGTTAAGGCATGAATATATGTTATCTGGATAATTAAGAGGTTATTGCTTATATTAAGCCACAGAAATTCCAGCTCCCAAAATATTGGTGTGAAGTAGTAGTAGTATCAGCAGCAGCAGCAGCAATAGCAATGGTAGAAGTAGGAGTAGTTTCATTTATATAATACTTTAAATTTTGCATATGAATATACACATAAAATTGAATTTTTCTCTCTCTTTCTCTCCCCCTCTCTTTCTTTTTCTCTCTCCCTCTCTCAACAATCTTTTCCTAAAACACAGATCTACCTGCGTTCATATTATTCTTCTACTTGAAAATCTTAGTTGTTACTTCTTGCCTCTAAGATAAAATAGTTTGGCCTTTAAGAATCTTATAATTCTCTTTCTAAATTATCCTATATCATATTTCATTCCTCTGTCCTTTATATTTTTTTCATTGCAGACAAACTGGACTATTAGCTTTTCTCTGGATTTGATATTCTCTATCCTAATTCAATACTTTCAGTGAAAGCCATTCTTCATGCCTATGTAATGTGGGATCCAAAATTGTCCAGTCTGGAACAAAACAAATAAAAAAAAGAACACTCAGGCAAATCTCCAAGTTCCAATGAAACTTTGTTAAAGGGCCCATTGCTCTCTTTAATGAAGTGGACCTCAGAGCTTCCTCATAATCTGAGATGTCTCCTTTTCCCACCATGTTACTTTTATAGAGTTTGATACCCAACCATCAAAAAGAGACATGGTAAATTATAAAATCTTATTGGTTGGTAGACCTTAATTTCAGCTCTCTAGGAAAACCAAAATTGATGCATTAGTATGGGTGATCACAAAATGGTTAAGAAAAGGGTTATCTCCACCGATTAAGTGGTTATTCTTGTTCTATTAAATGACTGATTAAATGAATACTATTTTAATAATTACGACCAATATTGAATCACACTGAACCGATTATTATTGATTGCAATGAAGTAGGGGTCCACATGAATTATTTTTCACATTAATGGGGTTTTGGTATACCCTTAGACCATCTAAAATGATATTACCCACAGGGAAGATATTAAGGGACTACTTTACAGAAATTGGTGGACTAGAACATGCTTGTGCATTCTGCATTAATCTAACATGTAAAGCCTTTTCTCTACTGGAGATGTAGCTGGAAATGTCATATTTTTAATAACTGCCTGATTCAGCATTCGTGTTGTTTTTTTGTTAGTTTTTTTTTTTTTTTTGCTGCATTTGTGTCTAGGGGTTAAAGTCACTTCTTCACTCTCAGCTGGTGAGATCATGTGGTATGAGAGAAGGGACCTAAGTACTATGTTACCCCCCCCCCCCGCCTTTTACCCAGGCCACATGGATTGGAGAAACAGGACTAGGTCTTTGGCCTTTGTAACTATTCTTTTCCAATCTAAGTTTCTGGTTTAGCCCTGGAGAATGAGCTATGGGAATTTTGGAGTCCAGAAATGCAAACAGATGTTATAGAAACTTCAGTTGTAAAGACATGAGAAACATGGGATCAGGACTCCAAAAGAAGTGTCCAGCTCAGCAGAAACTGACACTAATGATTTTGGACTTGAATTTGGTGAGTCTAATGATATGATGCAGTTCCTACAGAGTATTAGTCTTACTAAATTCAAGTCCGAAATGATCAGTGCCATTTTTTTCCACAAGAGGCATGGGAAATTATACCATTGAAATCTGGGGTGGTGGTGGTGGTGGTGGTCTATGTTTGTTCTTGCTATCTATTTAGAGAAAATATATATATTAATAAAAGATAATCCAATGTTGAGTGGCTAAACAGAATCTGTGTGCTCAGCCATTGAGACCTTGAGCATGGCAGAGAGTAATAACCCGAACCTCCTCAATGTTCTGAAGAACAAAAGAAAGATAAAAATATGACAGACTGGTCCTCAGAAACTGGGGTTGAATTCAATCATGTTATACCTCAGATACTCACTGATCAATTCAACGTATTGAAAGCCTTCCATTCCTTTGAAGTCTAGCACATTCATACCTCCCTCCCCAATTAGAAGTGATTTTCTTTTCTACAAGTTTTCAAATAGCACTTTATCTGCATCTCACTTGACTATATCACATTCTATTTTCCTTTGTGCTTACTGGTATAAAATAAGCATTAAAGTCGAGGAAAAATGACTATACTAATACTAATACATTTGGGGTTGAATTGAGAACACCAAAAAGTTTAAGACATGATCCCTGTTTCTAAGAGATTTTCTGTAGTATTACATGACTACAAAAGAATGGTAGTATATGAAGCATGACAGTCAATGTAATAATAAAATGAATAACCAATCGAGTCAAGTCTATCTGCATTTCTACAAATTAGCAAGAAGTACTTCTCTGATAAAATGGATGAATTAATTATCTAGAGCAATTATAATTATCTTTTCTTTCTTTTTTCTTTCTTTCTTTCTCTCTTTCTCTCTCTCTCTTTCTTTTTCTTTTTTTCTCTCTATTTCT
>JAJPUD010015766.1:18960-36290 GCA_023553655.1 Myrmecobius fasciatus | reverse complement strand
GTTCTACTAATTGAATTTCATTATCATTTTATCTAGCTCCATAAAATAATTTCTTGGAAGTGTAATTGGTATGGCACTGAATAATAGGTCAATTTTATAAGACTGCTTAATAACAGTGTTGCTTGATATATACATGCTCAAAGAACAAAAAATAAGAAGTTATTAAAGGAAGAAATCTAAACTATTGGCAATCATATAAAACATTTTAAATAATTAATAATTATATAAATTCAAAATTAAACAACTCAAATAAGATCTTATATCAATTAAACTGAAAAAGATGACAAGAGAAAAATGAAAAACGTATTGTAGGGGCCAAGGGAAATTGTGCATGCTAATGTATTGTTGGTAGAGCAATGTAATTTTCTAACAGTTCTTGAAAGCAAATTTCAGTGATAGGCAGAAAAATGGATAATTTAGTCCCATCATGTGGTAACTTTATTTTATTCTATTCTTAACTGGAACTGGAATTCATGCTGGTTTTGCCTACTACAAATTTATATTATTCAATCTTAAGTAGACATTCACTATTCCATGGTAATTCTTTGAAGCTCCTTTTATTTTTCTCCTATCATTTTTTATCAATAAACCTCATTTTCCTACTGAAGTATCCCACAGCATTGCATGCTTTTGGATCTTGCCTCAAACTTAGAAATTCCCTCCTAACTTTAAATTGATGAGCTTATGAATTTTGAGTTTCTGTAAAAAGTGCCAGAGCCTTACAAGATGAGTGCCAAATATAATTGAATGATTTCACAAATATTTATTAAACATTTTTTATTTACAGAATTCTATATCAGGTGCTGGAGGAGAATTAAAAATTGATAGAACATAATCCCTGCCATAATGAAATTTAGATGAGGATAACAAAAACACAGATAACATTGAACTCCTTCAAGTGAGAATTCTGAGGGAAATATACTTTCATACAAATAGATAATAGTTTTAGTCATGAAGGACATAGTAGAAGATCTCCAAGAATGCACAAAGACACCAGAGGGTACAAGCTCTGAAAATACTTTGATTAGAAAATAGAGGACAGGAAAGAGAGAAGTGAAATAAAGTTTGGTAGAAAGTATCTTTAGTGAAACAAACAAAAAACTCCCTATAATTATAGAAATTCCACCATGTGATTTCACCTCATTATCTTCAGTTTGACAATTTTTAAAAAAAATTAACAAATATTGCATGATAAATTAGATATATTAAGGTACTGGTAAAGAAGTATGAACTAATTCAGCCATTTTGAAAAGTAACTTAGAATAATGCTCAAAAAGTATTGAAGTGTTCATATCATTTGATTCAAAGATGCAATATTAGATATAGATCTAAAAAAATTAAGCAATGACAACATGTACTGATGCACAAAATAGCTATAACAGCTCTTTTTATAATAGCAAAGAACTGGAAACAGAGATAATTCATCAATTAGGTAATGGCTGAATAAATTATGACATTAATTCAAGGGGATATGATTTTGCTGTAAGAAAATACAAAGCCAAAGATTTCAGAGAAAGCTAGAAAGACTTGCATGAACTGATACAAAGTAAGGTGAGCAGAATCAGGAAAGTAATGTGTACAGCAATTACCATTATTTCACAAACTTCTTCAAATGACATTTGATCAACAGAATAATGACCCATTTTTCTAGGAGACTCATGATGAAATATATTCCTTATCTAAGAGGGAAGTTAAAGACTCAGAGTGTAGACCAAGGTATGTTTTCTTGTTTGTGACATGACCACTGAGATAATTTTGTTTGTTTCTTTTTTTGTTTGTTTTGATTAAACATGTTTGTTACAGAGGGTGGGGAGATTTTTTAAAAAATTCTTTTGTTTTTCAGTGGATGGAGTAGAGATGGAACTGAGGGAGAAGAAGGAAGGAAAAGAAGAATTTTCATTGTTTGAAAGTAAACATTTATTAAAATATAAATATCAGATTAGTTTATTTATTTTTAAGTTAAAATTATAGTTATGTAGTCTGGAAAGAGAGCTTCTTCAATGTGAATCTAAGGAGTATGTATTTAAGCTTTTTGGCATAAGAAACCACTGGAGATTTAAGAACAAAATAGTTATGTGATCCACTTAATGTATTAGGAAGTTTATTTTGGTAACATCATTAAAGATGAATCAAGAAAGGAAGGGAGTGGAAACAATAATTTTACCTACCCTTCAATTCTGTATGCAGCATGATTCCTGTGGACTGCATTATGAAGAGGCTTACTCAGAATCATCTTACTCATCTTACTCAGAAGTTAAAAAAAATAGCTAGAAAATAAATCAAGGAATCTTGTCCCTGTGCTTTAGAAAATAAGTAAAGAAAATAGTTTAATCTAAAATCATACACCTAAGAAGATAGGAAGATTTTATATATATATATATATATATATATATATATAAATATATGTATATATATATTTGTATATATATATATATATAAGTCCTATGATTTCAAATATTGTGTACTATTGCACCACATTGCATTTCATTTTTGTAGTTGGTCCTAATATTGTAAACATAAAGCACATGGAATTATTAGATTGACATGGCACAGTAAAAAGAGTAACAGACTTGTAATGAAAGGTTCTCTGTTAAAATCTTGTCTTTATTATTGTGCAATATGCATTAGGTTACATGATGTTGTGGATTTCAATTTTTTTCATTTGTAAAATTAGAATTTAAGGGAAAAGATATTCAGGTCTTTTCCAGCTCTAAATCTATGACCTTATCATTAAAATAAACATTCAGTATTTCACTCTTCACCCTACATAATCAAACATATTGTACCACTTATTACTTTTATTTTTTGAAAAAAAATTATTTTGATTCATTTCTACTGTCAAATAGTGCAGCTTTTTTTCTTAATCCTATAGTATTGCAACTGTCTTCTCTATTCTGGTAAAAAGCAATTTTCCTTCCAATCCTAGCTAAAAGCCACTGATAACCTGACCTTCTACTTTTATCATGCACTCCCATGAAAACTCTCACTCTTTGTCCTCATAATTAATTTAAATTAATGTTTTTGCAGTTATGTGTAAAATATTTTTATATTTGTTTTTAAAAGTTTGAGGTCCAGATTTTCTCTCTTCTTCTCTCTCCATATCCTCCCTTCACTTCCAATTGAGAAGGCATTTGTGAGGTCTTGTAAAAGATTTTCATAAAAGATATATTGTGAAAGAAAACATAGATTCTACCCCCTAAAAAAACACCTCAAAAAATAAAACAAAACAAAAGTATGCTTCAATCTGTATGGAGAAACAATCAGATCTTTCTCTAGTTATGGATAGTATTGTTTTCATAAGTCCTTCAAAGTTGTCTTGGATCATTGTATTGCTGAGAATACCAGTCATTTACTGTTGACAATCTTAAATCACTACTGTTACTTTGTACACAGTACATTTTACTTTGCATCAGTTCATTAAAGTCTTCCTAGATTTTTCTGAAAGCATCTTACTCATCATTTTTTCTATTTTAACACTATTTCATAGTATTTCAAATTAATGTAAAGATAGTTTTCAACATTCATTTTGTAAAACTTTATATTTAAATTTGTTCCCTCCTTTCCTTACCTCTCCCTTCATCAAGACAGCAAGTGATTTCATATAAGTTAAATATGAGCAATCTTTTAAAATGTATTTCCATATTTTTCATCTTGTATAAGAAAAATCAAACCAAAAGGGACTGCTGTCATTTTTATAACACAATAGAATTTCAGCATAAATGGAAATGTAAAACATGTTATAATTTGTTCAGCTATTCCCAAACTGATGGACATTTCCTCAATTTCAAATTCTTTGTCCTTATAAAAGAGCTGCTACAATTATTTTATACATATATGTCCTTTTCATTTAAAAATAACTATTTAGGGATACATACCCAGTTGTAGCATTGTTCATAACCCTTTGAGCTTTTAGCATACTTTCAAATTACTCTACAGAATGAATGAATCACTTCATAGTCATACCAATAATGCATTAATGTCTCATTTTTCCTACATTCCCTCCAATATTTGTCATTTTCCTATTCTACCCCATTATCCAATCTAATAGATATGAGACCTCAAAATTGTTTTAATTTTCATTTCTCCAATCAATAGTGACATTATTTTCCCCACATGACTAAAATTAGCTTGTTTACTTCATCTAAAATCTGTTCATAAATTTTAATTATTTGTCAATTGGAGAATATCTCTTTATTTTTTTATAAATTTGACACACTTCCCTATATGTTTGAGAAATAAGACCATTATTAGAGAGATTTGCTTCAAAAATCTTTTCATAAGTACTATTGTTAACTGTATTTTCCCTCTACTTATTCTATTCTTTATCTCCTTGTCTTTCTTCAAAATTATTTTGCTTTTGTCTATCCCATCTTTTGATATGTCCTCCCTGCTATCATTCTCCTTCTTGCAACCACTTCCCCTCCTACTTTCCTGCAGGGTAAAATAGATTTCTCTGACCAATTGAGTGGTTGTCATTCCATCTTTAAGGCATTGCCAGTTCTTGGGAAGAAATACTATGGGCAGACCCAGATCTCTCTTTCCCCAGGAAATATGTAATATGTTAGGATTAATAAATAAATAAATAAATATGCAAAGTTAAGTAAATAAAAAAGGAGTCAGAACAGAAAATAGGGTGATTCTGTTGACAAAAATCCATTGTTCTGAATCCCAAATAGTGAACTGTCAGGAATACAAAGTCAAACATTGAAAAATATTCAGGATTTCTATCTGCCTTCTCAGTGGAATCATGTCAGACTCTTTCTGAGATACCTCCAAACAAAGGTCAATGTCCTGGAATACCATTAAATTTTTTGGGAACCTTATCAAATTCCTTTGTATAGGGTTGGGTAAGAATCTCTACTCAATTGCCTACAAGAATTTTGGTATAGGGCTGTGAAATTTTGAATTATTATTTATAAATTTTGATTTGTATACCTGTTTTACTTATTGCATAAAAATTTGCTTGTGTAAAAAATTCTCAAAGAAAATGGGTCATGAGTAGAAAAAAAATTAAGACATTCTGCATTAGATTACCTTTGAAATCTCTCCCAACCCTAAATCTGTATTTTTTTTCTAAGAAATTGACAAATTATATACCCAAAGCAGGACCTGGGATTAGACATATGAATTCATTGATATTAGAAATCTCTAAGAAAGAAAACTATCAATGTGGTTTGGTAAATTCTTTGTAACTTTTATTTTTAAAAAGTTATGTATAGCATGTTAACTATCTTGCTTAGGATCAAACAGTCAGTATTTATAAGAGGAAAGACTTGAACAAAGGCTTTCTATTCATTATGCAACATTGCTTCAAAGCATTTTAAGTTTTGTTTTTTAATAATGTTGAACTCTGTGATTCCACTTGGGGTTTGTATGTCATTTCCTTCTCCAGCTTATTTTACAGATGAGGAAACTGATGCAATAAAGTTACGTGACATAGCTAATCAGTGTATAAGGCCAGACATGAATTCAGGAAGATGAGCCTTCCTGAGTTCAGGTTCAGAACTCTATATACTTTAGTACTTAGGACTACTAAAGTGAGAAGAATATAGATATTTTAGACAAGTTTCAAATCAAATTGTACTGACATAATCAAATATATTCTTATTTTAAGCTCTAGACTATCTTAACCCTGTGAAGAAACCATTATATAAATCTTACTTAACATTTTATGCTGTGTGTAGATACATTATTTTAAAAATTATATTCTAGAAAGTCTGGTTTTTGTAATAATAAATAAGAAAAAGGTAATTCCCCTTAAAGGGAAAAAGCCAACAACAGATCTTTAAAGCTGAAAGGTTGCTCTAGTTCAATATTTAATGGAGGATACAATAAAAAATCTATGGGGGAGGGGGAAATACTTGGGAAGAATAAGGAATTTCTATCCATTGAGAGAGGAAAATTATTCTTTTCTTATTTGGAAAAAAATGATAATTAGAAGATGCCTTTCTTTTAATCATTTTCAAGATTCATGGATGATAAAAGTAGAGACCTGAAGAGATAGGAGTGAACAGTTTTTCAGAAATGACCACAGTAATCAGTAAAATTTAAATATGAGTTGTAAAACAACTAAATATTAGGAAGCAAACATAATTGTTTATTTGTAAAAAAAATCAAGGAAACAATTATTTATAAATATTAGCTATGTAGAACACTGTACTAGGTCCAAGGGGATAGATAAAGCTTAGAGGGAAAATATTTTCTACTCTCATAATGGTCTAAAATTGAAGAATGGTATAAGATAGATGAAATAAGTAAATATTTTATTATAAATTAATTAGTGTTACATGACAAAGTTTTTGTTAGAGAGGATAAAAGCTATTGTCTATTAAGAAAGACAGAGAAGTTTTAGTGATGAAAGCAATGTTTGAATTGAACCTTAGAAAGCTGATAATTCAGTAGACAAAGAAAAAAGAGAGCATTCCAGATATGAGGAACAATAAGAAAAGAAGATTTGGGGATACCAAAATGTATGATATGTTCAGAAGATTGCAAGTCAATAAGCATAGAAAAGTAAGGTGATACTAGCTTGTGAAGGGATTTGAAGGGTTGATAAAAGCTTTAAACTTTGTTCTAAAAGCAATAAAAAGCTTCTGAAATTTTTGTGCAAAGGAATCTCACTAAGCAAGTGTGTGTGTGTGTGTGTGTGTGTGTGTGTGCGTGTGCTGTATATTAGTCTTTATTCTGGTAGTGAATGAGGAATGGATTGGAAAAGAGTGGAGTCCATGTAGGAAGAATAGTTTATGTAGATAGTATTGTCAGACCCCAGTAGGGCATTAACAATCCAAAAAGTAAAGTGAGATATGTTATAGAAGTGAAATAAAAAACATTTGAATTTAGAAAATAAGAGATGAGAGATAAAAAAGAATCAAAAATAAAGAATAAATAAATATAATATTGACAATAATAAAGGAAATCAAAATATAAGTAATAAGGGGAAGAATCAATAACAATGACAAAATAACAAAAAAATAATCTTATAAAAAGAGAAAATTGAGTATATGTCAGTACCAGGAAAACAAACAAACAAAAAGATTTAGTGCTAAAGGAGGAACACATTTGGGGATGAAGAAAATGAGCTTGCTGAATGTTAATTTATAAAGCCCAGTAAGATGACCAAATGGAGATGCCTTGAACGTAACTAGTAACTATTGAGGGAAAAAAGGTCAGAATTAGAGATGATTTCAAAAGCAACTACACTGATATGGATGTACATGGGTTGTTTAGGGAGGTGAGAGGGCTTGTAGAACACTTTTCAGAGCTGGTCGCAAACTTCTGATGTACATTTGTGACTCAACTCTCATCTGTGACACCATCAATCTGTAACATGTCCAGGGACCACACCCTGGTAAAACCATCTAAGAACAATTTGTTCCAATTGCCATGAAAGTCATTGAAGCAAGCACTACTGCTTAGACCTCAAAGATGCCAAGGTCATTCACTACATCCCAAAGTGTCACCACTCATCTTGACTTTTGTCATACCACTTGACTTCAGTGACTTTATAAGAGAGTAAGTTTCATGGCTTTGTGCAACTCTGATTCATTTAAATACAACTCACAAATAAATCAAGACATCACTCCCATGATACAATTGGTCTTCTTTGTCATACCCAGAGGGACAAACAATAAGACTCATATGGCAAGTTAAGCCCTGGTAGCCAATGGGATTACTTAGGACAAGCATTTAGGAGAAGAAAGGGAGAGTGATAAAGATGGAAATTAGGAAGAAAATGATAAATCAGTGGAGTAAAAAATTGGGAACCTGCTAATTTGTAAGAGAAAATAATAAGCCTATGATAGAAGGTAGAAAGATATCTGGAGAGAAAAAGAGAAAGGGAGGGGGGAAAAAGAGAGAGAGAGACAGTCAACAGACAGAGACAGAGACAGAAGTAGACCGAGATAGAGATAGAGAGAAAAATGTAATATTTTATATTTTCATCCTATTACTATAATGCCCTGCTCAACTTATTAGAGCTCATCATTTACTAATTGAACTAAACTGAACCATTTCTTCCATAACGGTTATCCCCTCCTCTTTCTGGAAATATTATCAAACCAATTCAGTCCTTGCCCTTGAAAGAATGCTACTCTCTCAATAATCCACTCAGTATCTCTATAACTTTCCAGAATAACTGTATTTCCCTGGCTACCAATACCCAAAATACAGGAAGCTGTATTAGAATAAACGTTCCCTTGGAGTTTTGCTTTCATATCTGCATGCCCAACATTTAGCAAATTTATTGGCACATAAAAATGCTCAATAAATGCGTTGTTATGCATTTTTTTTGTTAAATCAGAAGGTATCAGTCTTCAGTAGGACTTCAGGATTAACTTCTTGGGTACTACCCAAGTAGGCTTGAGAATAAAAAAAAAAAATTCTGATTTAACACAAACAAGAACAGAATACTGCAATTCTCCTCTCCAGCACACACACAAACACACATATAACATTAGTCCTTGAACCTAGTTTTCCACTTAGGAAAATCAAAAGAAGTACAAATGGATACAACCTCAAAAGGAATTTGCTATTCCAGGTCATTCCAATTAGATATTAACCTCTAAGCAATTTTTATAGTCTCCTGATAGGAATTTAGAGTCACATGCTCTCAGAGATTAAAAAGGTTTCAAAGGTCATCTAGTGCAATCTTTATCTTACTAAGAATTATCTGTACCAAGAAATATTTATCCTATGAATACTTCAGAGATGTTGTTTTTTTATTTTTAATATTTCTTTTCTCTTAGATACACATTAGGCCTAACCCACAGATGTGATATAATATTCTACCAAGATGAAAGAAATATTCTGAAATCCTTTGAAGACTTTTGACAAGTGCCTAAGGACACAGAGAAGCTGATAAGTATGACTGACTTCCTTGATATCTTTTGGAATCACTAAGAAATAGTAGGTAAAGAGAAAAAGGAAACCTAGAAAAAGAATAAATATTCCTGAGGTATGTTCACACAATATTTTCCTATAAAAATTAGGCTTTTTCTTCTCTTGGGTGTGGAACAGGGATTATTAAGTACTTACCCTGTTTTAGAAACTAGAAATGCCAAAATAAACAAACACATAAATAAATACTTTCTTTAGGTAAATAGTTTTTATTATCAGGAAGGGCATGTGACAAAATAAAAAGGGGAGTGGTAGTCAAGCAAGAAAAATACAATTTTGGGGTAGAAAGCTAGAGATATGGTGAAGGGACCCAAAGGGCAGTTAAATGTTATAGTAGAAATGGAGGGATGAAATAGTATTGATTTAATTCCTCTTCTCAGATTCTTCAAGAAAGAAGGGGAAGAGTTTTAATAACACTTATGGTGAGACTTTCATTTTCTGCTAGAATGCTGCCTGAAAACTTTGAGTTTCTGAAGATGCAAGTGTGAAGTAAGGGTGAAAAAGGGAAAATAGGAACTGCTGAACTCTTATTTTCTGTAATCCAGTTTGGATTATGAAATAAATTAGTTCTGATGATCAATGCATAGGATAACAATTTCAGAATTGGGGGAGATTTTGTAGCTTAAGTCTTTAACATGAGTTCTACCTTCAAAATATCCCTTTTATATATTTATTTTTTTCTCTCCTCTGACCCTGTAACCACTCTGGGAAGGCCTGCATCGGGCCTTAGAACTGGACAATTTGCAACTTGGAACTGATGAATCACCTTGCTTGAAGTGCCCTCTACTCTAATCCACTCTCTACCTATCTGCCAAAATGCCCTCCTTGATGTGACAGTCAGACCATGTAATTTCTCTGTTCAATAAACATCAGTGGCTCCCTATTAGGTCTTCCATGTATTCTCTTGTCATATCCCTACCATGGTTCCCTTAAATATTTAGCTCAAATTTAATTTTTGGCCTTTCCTCCATTGTAAAAAAAAAAAAAAGAGATACTAGTAGTTTCTACCTTGAAGAGTTGTTGAGAAGATCAGAAGACATAATATATATAAAATGTTTAGCATAACAAATGATAGTCCCTTAATGAATCTTTTCTTTTTTCCTCTCTTCTTTTTCCCTTCTTCCTTCCTACCCTCCTTCCATCTTTCCTTCATTCTCTTCCCCTTTCCTTCCTTCTCTTCTTCTCCCCTTCCCTCCCATAAGTAATTTAATAAAGATTTGAACCAATGACCTCTGATCTCAAAGCCTAATCTTTCCTCAAGATTGCTCTGATAGTGAAATAGAACCCAGTTTGCATATTAACTCTACATACTAAAAGTTAGCTTGCAGGAGAAATTTCAAGTCCATATAGCTGATTACCATTATGAACATGGCAGATCATATAGAGAGCCCCTATGATTATGAATGAAGCTCCCTCTATTACCTGGTCTAGTACAAATCAAATTAATCACAGCAAGATGAGCTGGCGCTTGAAGGTCACTCCATGAACAGAATAAAAGCAACTCGGTCAAGGAGAAGATGGTCAAAAAGCCCTCCCTGCTCTATTGTACATTTCAATTATTTAGAGAGTTTCTCTCCTCAAAGTTATTTTCCACAAGATTTTTTATGAGGTTATAAAAAGATCTATATTGCATTACTGACTTTCTTCCAAAACAATCATTCCTTCTGCATGCTGTGAATGCCAGACAGTTCACCTAAAAAAGAAAAAAAATTCTTTTGATGAACTGGCCTCTAGAGAAAACTAATATCATTGTCTTAGGGTTTGTACTGAAAAATAAAGCCTTTCCTGCACGTAAGTATCAAAAGGGAGACAAGGAGAATAGTTTCATGATTCTGTAACATTAACAAATATATATTTAACCTCATAATCAAATTGATAATTCTTCATTAATGTTTCTGATTTTTGTCAAGATCTTTTCCAGAACCCCAAAGTGCAATTATTATTTAACTTTTGTTTGTTTGTTTGTTTTTTTCTTCAGAAGGAAATGCTATCCCAGTTTTGAGAGCAGAAATATGGATTTGGAAAGAATCTCAGAGGACATTCATACTGTCTATTGACTTGGCTAAATCGATCAGTCCATGATTGATTCATCTTTTCCACAATTGTACAAAAAATAGGAAGAGTAGGAGAAAGAATCAAATGAGTAGTGGTCTCTTTGGTAATGTATTACAGATACCGACCTTAGTTTTTCCCCCCTTTGAAACAAGATCATACTGTAATCACCTCTGATTAAGTTAGAAGACAGTATTACCTCCATAACTCACTTGCTTCAACATTTATATATTTTATTCTGAACAATTCTGAGTGTTTTGCTAATATCTTTAGGTCTGGAATTTAAGTATGGAAAGAAATCTCCATAGATGACCTGAGGGTAAAGCTGTAAACAGATCCACAGGTATCCAGAGGCTGTTCTATACAAGTATTAACCAGATTGGAATTAGTTTCTAACCTTTAGGTGGCTGAAAGCAAACTAGAGACTTCAGGATTAGGACAACCTACCTAAGTTTAATTTCAAAGTCAAGAGAATGGCTTGCAGGCAAGGATACATGTGCTGGAGCATCTTCCTTAATGGGAGGGACCCAAAACTGTGAGGGGAATTATCAATACTTATACCTATGGCTACTCAGTGAGCTGTGTCTCTGACAATGAAGAGTTAACAGCAGCAGTGAGACAGATTTGACTTACATTAAGGCATAATGATTGGAACATGGATACTCTAGGTGTTGGTCCATGCTGGTGTGAAACAATTCTGGGATTTTGTATGGTTGAGATCATCCAGAGGATGAGTGCAAAGGGTATGCCGAGCTCAGGGCACACCCTGCTTGCTAGGCTTTAGCTCTAGAAAACAGTGTCTCCTAATAAGTTCACATAAACAGTATCTATTGTGCAAGGATTCTCAAATTACTAGTAGAAAATAATCAGTACTCTAACCTGATAATTAAGTAGCTACATTCCAAACAGGTTAAGGGTTTTGCACAATATGATTTAGTCAGTTAGCAGTAGAGCTGCAACCAAAATTCATTTTTCCTGATTTCTGCTCCAGGAGGACTTACTTTCTCATTAATACAAATATGAATAAGCTTATTATGAAATAAGATACTGGTAAAATGTGCCTGGAATATCTCATGTGTTTAATCTTTGTTTCCTTACTTTTCATCTCATATGGTCTTAAGGAACTTATGAGTTGAACTAATCATGAATTGAACAATTAGATACTTATGGGCATAAATAGGCTAAGTCTTGAGAACTGATAAATTTCTGATAAGATCTAGAAAGTTTCATTATAAAACAATCAGAAAGCCACAACTCTTTCTCCTGATTCACTATCCATTTACAATAGCATGTCAATTCTTTCCAATTAGATGTCACAAACGACTTCCATAGTCTCTCCTTCATATCACTGTCAAGATGCAAGCATGATCCTGCCATTCCCCTATTCAAGAAACCCAATAACATGGGTTAAATGATTAAATTTGATTAAATGATTAAATACAAAATTGAGGTTTAGTTTTAAAGTTATTCATAATGATCTTAAATTAGCTTTCCCAGCCCCATTCATTGCTTCTCTTCACTCTGTATTCCAGCAAAATCAAACATAATTATGTAACCAAGTCAAGTCACTAATGTCCTGCTGCCTTGGTTTCCTCTTCTGTAAAATGAGAATAATAAAAGCTACCTACTTCTAAGAGCTTTTGTGAACCTGTAATAAGGTAGTTTATATTAGGAACTTTGTGAATCTTAAAACATTCAAAAGCATATATTTACGTATATGTATATATATATATATGCATATATATACACATACACACATCACACATGATACTTAGGTATAGCTTTGTGTGTTCATGCATGTGTGCACATAAATGCACATGTGCATATAAATATATACATACATGAACATTGCTATATGCATGTGCATACATAATATATAGTTATAAATGCAAGCTAATAGTACTACAAGATGAATTTTTCTAGGCAATTTCTAAGAATGTTTCAAGATCTAACACTTTACCCTGAGATGAATATGATAAATTATTTAAATTACAGTTGAGACTTTCTGATGTTGTTACTCTTCTACAGGCTAACTGTTTTTTGCCATATTTTACAACCTATATTTGTGTGTGTGTGTGTATATATATAGTTTTCTATACTTTAAGGAAACTTATTTTACCTATATTTTTTTGATTTTTTTAATTAAATCTTTTTATTTGCATAACATATGTATGGGTAGTTCTTCAATATTGACTCTTACAAAGCTTTCTGTTACAAATTCCCCCCCAGTCCCCTCCCCTCCCCTAGATAGCAGGAAGTCCACTACATGTTAATTATATTAAAATACTTGAGAAGTCAAATATATGTAAACATATTTCCATACTATCTTGCTGTGAAAGAACAATCATTTTACCTATATTATATACAAACACTCTATGTGTGTGTGTATGTAATATATATATATATATTCTTACATATATATTTATATATACATGCATATATACTTACATAATTATGTGACTATATATATGTTTATAAGAATATACAAATGTGTATTGGGTATATACATATAGATATACTAATATACACTGTTAATAAATAGCATTTATTAAATGTTTATTATATGTAGGCTTATCACTAGAGAAATAAGGAAACAAATATAATCTCTGATCTCAAGAAGTTTTCATTCAAATGGGGAGACAGACAAATATATCTATTTAAGTTATGAACAGTATAAACAAAGAAAGTCATTATTAACAAGTAGTAAGATAGGGAAAAAAATAAGATTAAACTGAGTCTTTAGGAAGGCCAAAAAAACCCAGGAGGTCAAGATGAAAAGAGATTTTATTCCAGATATGGGAGTCAGATGTGGGAACAAGTGTTGGAATATCATGCAGAAAGAGAAACAACAAAGCCACAGAAATACAGAGGAAGGGAAGAGGTTGAAAGGGGCCAAACAAGCCATGAAAAAGCCATGTTCCAAAAGTAACAGATCCAGTGATGCTTACTGAGGAGGAAAGTCACATTGTTATGTGACTTCAGCATTAAAAATATCACTTTTTATACTGAATGGAGGGTGAGGTTGGAAGGAGATGAGACTTGAGGCAGAGATACCATGCATAAAGTTATTTATTGCAATAGTGCATGCCTAGGATATGAAGACCTGCACAACCTTTGTGATAGTGTGAATTTAAAAAATAAAAAGGCCACAGATAAGAAAGGATTTACTAAGTATGCCAGATATTGAGCCACCATATGAGCCTAGATTTTCTTGACTCAAAGGCAATACTCTATTCACTCTGTTTGGATACCTTTCTTAGACAGGAATTCAGAGGCTGAGAATACTTAAGTTGTTGTCACAAGGTCTATTTTATCAATGTATGAACGAGGTTGTTAGTATGTTAGCATTAAATCTGGGGCTTAGCTGAGATTAGAAACCTAGTTCCCTGACTCATTGCTTTATCCATTTAGCATACTGTACTCTCAATTTAGAAATTTTAAATTGTACTAAATTCAGAATAAAATGATAGAGGCATATGGCTGTGAAAACACAAGCATAACAATCACATCCTTCCTTCTGATTATCCTGAGGCTAACATGCAGAAATCAAAATCTCTGATGATAGTGATTCCTTGTAGAGTGACCTTCAGACTAGTTTTCCTGAGATGTTAAGAGCAGCAGGTTTGGTAATATAATCATTAATTTCTTCCTCTAGAGTGTGCTTAACATGAAGGATATTCGAGTATAGGTAGTATTCTCTATTCTTAATGACTTTGAAGGTGCTACAGTAGGTGTTAAGATAAGACAAAAAAGAAATAGAAATAAGAAATATTCCATGATTTATTTTATTTTTATTGAAAAGAAACAATGTTCTTCAAAACTATTACGTTGTGAAAGTGGCCTACTATAAGACCACAAAAACAGAAACAATGAAAATATGTTGTTCTATAGAAATATTATTTATTAGTTCTTTGAAGTGATTTGCACTGCTGTGCTATATATCATAGAAATGAAATTAAGTGAAGCCATAACACTGATAGTTACAAATGACAATATTATATCAAGGTTAAATTTGTTTTCATTTTGCAGATAACTGTGATTTTATTGGTATACCACAATTGTGTCAATATCAAATATAAATGGATCCCTCTAAACCACACATTTACCTGGGAAACCACAAATTATCATTATCTATGGTGAATTGTATTTTTCAGTTATTTTAAAAAATTATTTCTTAATTATTTTTAATCTGATTTTAGCCACACTGGAAAGTCTTGTAGGCAGAAATGAGTTTGACAACTTTGGTATAAATAACATTGATAAAGAAACTCTTTTTACCAATAAAAATGCTGTTTTCCTATCTTATAGTTTTGGAATGTTTCTTGAATCAATGTGATTAGAAGTGATTAGCCAAAGATAACAAAAATAAAATATTTCAAAGCCCAGCCTTGAATCCAGATCTTCCTAACTCTGAGATCATGTCTTTTGATTGTGGTTAAGTGAGTAAAAAATTGGGTAATATAAAAATATAGTCTATGTAAGCTCTGATATTCCTTATTTCAAAACTGCTCCCTAATGAACTAGATAATCATAACTTCACTGCAAGTTTTCTTAAGGGTTGTAGGTTCTTTGAGAGGTTAGGAGTGCTTTTTTAGTGCCATTGATTCCAGCCCCTAACAATGTAATTTCCTCAAATTTATTACTTGAGAATTATTATTTTAATGTTCTTTTTATTATTATTAATGCTTTTTATTTTCAAAACATGCCATGGATAATTTTTCAACATTGATCCTTGCACAGACTTGTGTTACAAATTTTTCCCTCATCCCCTCCCTTAGATGGCAGATAATCCAGTTTGTGATCCCTATTAAAATATATGTTAAATCCAATATGTGTCAACATATTTGTACAATTATCTTGCTACACAAGAAAGATCAGATCAAAAAGGAAAGAAAATGAATAAAAAAATGCAAAAAAACCAACAAAAAGAGTGAGAATGTTGTATTATGATCCACACTCAGTTTCTGCAGTCCTCTTTCTGAGTATAGATAGCTCTCTTCATCACAAGATCATGAAAACTGGACTTAGTCATCTCATTGTTGGAAAGAGTCACATCCATCAGAATTGATCATTGTATAAATTTGTTGCTGTGTACAATGATCTCCCTCATTCTGCTCATTTCACTTAGCATCAGGTCATGTAAGTCTCTCCAGGCCTCTCTGAAATCATCCTGTTAATTGTTTCTTGCAGACCAATAATATTCCATGACATCCATATACCATAATTTATTCAGCCATTCTCCAATTGATGAGATTCCATTTAGTTTCTAGTTTCTAGCCACTACAAAAAGGGCTGCCACAAACATTTTTGCCCATGTGGTTCCCTTTCCCTCCTTTAAGATCTCTTTGGGCTATAGTCCCAGTAGAAACACTGCTGGGTCAAAGGGTAAGCACAGTTTGATAACTTTTTGAGCATAGTTCCAGATTGCTCTCCACAATGGTTGTATCCATTCACAGTTCCACCAACAATGTATCAGTGTCCCAGTTTTTCCACATTCCCTCCAACATTCGTCATTATCTTTTCCTGTCATCAAATTCTGAGAAGTGTGTAGTGGTATCTCAGAACTGTCTTAATTTACACTTCTCTGACCATTAGTGACTTAAAGCACCTATTCATATGACTAGAAATGGTTTTAATTTCTTCATCTGAAAATTGTCCATTCATATCCTTTGACCATTTTTTTCAATTGGAGAATGGCTTAAATTCTTATAAATGTGGGTCAATTCTCTATTTATTTTAGAAATGAGTCCAGAACCCTGGAATGTAAAAATGATTTCCCAGTTCATTGGTTCCCTTCAAATCTTGGCTGCATTAGTTTTATTTGTACAAAAACTTTTTACCTTAATATAATAAAAATTATCTATTTTGTAATCAATAATGTTCTCAAGTTCTTCTTTGGTCACAAATTCTTTCCTCTTCCACAGATCTGAGAGGTAAATTATCCTATGCTTTTCTAATTTGCTTATGATATCACTTTTTATATCTAGATCTCGAATCCATTTCCACCTTATCTTGGTAGATGGTGAGAGGGTATTAGGTGTGGATCAATGCCTGGTTTCTGCCGTACTAGTTTCCAATTTTCCCAGCAGTTTTTTTTTTCAAATAGTGAATTTTTATCCCTACAGCTGGGGTCTTTGGGTTTGTCCAAGACTAGATTGCTATAGTCATTGACGATTTTGTCCTGAGAACCTAACCTATTCCACTGACCAACTGCTCTATTTCTTAGCCAGTACCAAATGGTTTTGATGATTGCTGCTTTATAATATAGTTTTAGATCTGGCACAGCTAGGCCATCTTCATTTGCATTTTTTCTATCAATTTCACTGAAATTCCTGACCTTTTGTGCTTCCACATGAGCTTTGTTAATATATATATATATATAT
>JAJPUD010015766.1:0-18860 GCA_023553655.1 Myrmecobius fasciatus | reverse complement strand
TTGGGAGTTTGCTTGGTATAGAATGAAATAAGTAGATTAATGTGGGTAGTATTGTCATTTTTATTATATTTTGTTCAGCCTACTCATGAGCACTTAATGTTTTTCTAATTGACTAGGTCTGACTTTATTTATGTGTAAAGTGTTTTGTAGTTTAATTCATATAGTTCCTGACTTTTCCTCGGCAGATAGATTCCCAAATATTTTATATTATTGACAGTTATTTTGAATGGAATTTCTTTTTGTATCTCTTGCTGCTGAACATTGTTGGTAATATGTAAAATGCTGATGATTTATGTGGATTTATTTTGTATCCTGCAACTTTGCTAAAGTTGTGAATTGTTTCTAGTAGTTTTTTAGTTGAGTCTCTAGGGTTCTCTCAGTATACCATCATGTCATCTGCAAAGAGTGATAATTTGGGTTCTTCATTACATATTCTGATTCCTTTTGTCTCTTTTTCTTCTCTTACTGCCAAAGCTAACATCCTAATACAATATTAATTAGTAATGGTGACAGTGGGCAGCCTTATTTCACTCCTGAGCTTACTGGGAGTGGTTCTCGTTCGTCTTCATTACATATGATGCTTGCTGATACTTTTAAATAAATGCTACTGATCACTTTAAGGAAAAATCCATTTATTCCTATACTCTATAGTCTTTCTAATGGGAATGTGTGTTGGATTTTATCAAATGCTTTTTCTGCATCTATTGAAATAATCATATGATTTTTCTAAGTTTGGTTATTGATATAGGCAATTATGCTAATAGTTTTCCTAATATTGAACAAACGCTGCATTTCTGGTATAAAAACTAATTCGTCATAATGTATTATCCTGGGGATGACTGTCTGTAATCCCTGCTAATATTTTACTGAAGACATTTGTATCAATATTCATTAAAGAAATTGGTCTATAATTTTCTTCCTCTATTTTCACCCTACCTGGTTTGGCTATCAGCACTATATCTGTGTCATAAAAGGAATTTGGTAGGACTTATTCTTTCCCTATTATTTTCAAATAGTTTGGATAGTATTATATTTGATTGCTCTTTAAATATTTCTTGGAATTCATATGTAAATCCATCTGGCCCTGGAGATTTTTTCTTAGGGAGTGGATTAATAACTTGCTCTTTTTCTCTTTTCTAAAATGGGACTATTTAAGTAATTTTATTCCCTCTTCTGTTAACCTGGACAATCTACATTTTTTTTGTAGATTTCCCTCCATTTCACTTATATTACTAAATTTATTGACATATAATTGGGCATAATAACTCCTAATTATGGCTCTAATTTCTTGATAAGTGGTGGAAAGTTCTCCCTTTTAATTTTTGAAATTAACAATTTGATTTTGTTTTTTTCATTTTTCTAATCAAATTAACTAAAGGTTTATCTATTTTCTTTTGTTTTTTTCATAAAACAATTGAGAATTATTGTCAGCTAGTTTTAAAGGGATACTTCCTTAAGGTGATAGAATGAAAACAGTTGGTACTACCAAAACACACTTCCAAAAATTCTTTGATACACTCTCCTACAAATATATATTCCAGGGGAAAGGAGGATCAATAAATCTCCTTGTGTCTGTGAAACTTACTTAGCTCATTTGTCCACAACCTACTGACCTGGGGGATTTTAATGACAAAATGAATATTCTGAAATCCCCTTGACGCTTGGAAGTTATCAAGATACTTCGTTGGCCAAAGCTGGGGAAGGGGAAAAAATTCACTAGATTAAAAAAAATCTTTCTGTGTGTTCTTCCTTTATAATATCACCGATTATCCAATTCTTCTTCAAGAGTATATTGCAATATTTCTTTTGTAATTTCTAGAATGAGTAACTCTTCTCTAGAACTCCTGGAATTCTGCCTACTGAATGCTTTTATACAGATTACAATGGAATCATAAAGTTCCTCATCCAATGAGAACGGGGTTCCTGTCTAACTTTGCTTTATTTTATTTCACTAAATGTGTATCAAAGGCTTGATCTGAAGTCAAAGAGTAATATTAATTTCTTGTACATCTTACCACTAACTTAAAACGGTGGGATTCAGTAAATTAATCAGTCACTCTTAAAATAAATGGTATAAACTATTTGAAATTGAATTAGTGTATTACTTTCAGAATGGATAACTAGGAAGTTTAGTGGTTCCATTGTTTAGGGAAGGGGAACTATTCAGGAGGCTCTCATCAATTGATTTCCCCCTAGCTTGCTTGATAAAATCACAAAAGTCAAAGGGGGATGTAATAGAAATAGCTTCTTAATATAAAGAATGTATTATAATTTGTTACCACTTAAGAAGGTTGGAAGTTATCAAAATTAATATTAAATTTATTAACTTCTTATTTCTTCTTATTATGCATGGCTCAAAACTGTTTACTATCTTAACTACAAGCTTCTTTGGGGGAGGAAGTCTGTCACACATTTTGTACTCACCAGAGTGCTTGGCCTCCTATTTCCAATAGTGAAGATGCTCACTAAATATTTGTTCACTGGCTGGAATGGTCTAAAAAGGAGATTTTGTCATGTTTAGCATTCATTTCCCCAGTCAGTGGACATAGGACTAGAATCTGAAACACTATGCTGGGTTTGCATAATCACTAAGTAAGTATCACACATACTTGTGAAAGTCAATGGTTTCCTATTATTTCAAAAACCAAATAAGAAATCCTGTATCAATCCTAAAGAATGTATGCACGAAACAGCAAATCATAGATATGATCTATAATTTCATCCAGAATAATGACAATAATGGGACTACGTAACAAAATTTGCGAGATACAGCCAAAGTGATTATAAGGGTAAATTTTATATTTTTAGATGCTTACTTGTATAAAATAAAGAAAGAAAAGATCAATTTATTGGACTTACAACTAAAAAAATGAGAAAAAGAACAAATTAAAAACCATCAATTAAATAACAAATGTGAAATTCTGGAAATAAAAGGGGAGATTAGTAAAACTGAAAATAAGAAAAACTATTGAATTAATAAATAAAACTAAGAGTTGGTTTTATTAAAAAAAAACTCAACAAGAGATAAATCTTTAGTTAATTTGATTAGAATAAGATAAGAAGAAAATCAAATTGTTAGTCTAAAAATTTAAAAGGAGAACTTTCCATTAATTAAGAGGAAATGAGAGCCATAATTAGGAGTTATTTTGCCCAACTATATACCAATAAATTTGATAATGTAAATGAAATGGAGAATATCTACAAAAATATAGATTGCCCAGGTTAACAGAAGAGGAAATACATTACTTAAATAGTTCCATTTTAATTCACCATTTTTGTTTTTCAGGGAACTGTTTTCTTTTTCCAATTCACCAGTCCTGTTTTCCAGTTTTTGATATCTCTGTTGCACTGATCTCAATTTATTTCCCCATTCTTCTTCTAGCTCTCTTTTGAGATTCTTTATGCATTCTTCCAGGTAAGCCTTCTGAAAGGGAGACCAGCTTAAGTCCGCCTTTGTGGCTTCATTTGGGATTGTTTTCAGAATCTCAGGATCTAGGGACTTCTCTACTTTCTGTAGAAGCTGTCTATGGTGAGAGCTCTCTTCTGCTTCTTACTCATGCTTTTGAGTTGAGGTATCAGTCACCAGCAGGGAATATTGCAGCAGTTTCTATTTGCCTTGGGTTAGTTTGCCGAGTTGACTTCCGGTCTGAGGCTGGTTGGGCTAGATCCGCACTAGGACCACGCTTTCAGCTGCTCTCAATCCACCCTTTATCAAAGGCAGATCTCTCAAAGCACCTGCCCGCAAGCAGAGCAGTGGCCCAGGCATCTCCCAGGGGCATCCTGGGTGCCTAAAACCCACCTCTGTCCGACTTCTGCCCCGGCGCCCTGGCGTCTGATTGCAACCAGCAGCTGATTCCCCTGAGGCTAACCTTCTCCAGAGTTTTTTCAAAGTAGATTGTTGATAGAAGTGCATTGTAGTCCAAATGTTTGGTGGAGCCCTCACTTCAGAACCAGTTCAGAGGCTCAATTTGTCTGGGTCTGAGGGAAGGTCTCAGGAGCTCACAGAGAACACTGTCTGCAGTTCGCCATCTTGGCTCCGCCCATCAAATAGTTCCATTTTAGAAAAAGAAATAGAACAAGTTATTAATTAATTCCCAGGGCCAGATGAATTTAAATGTGAATTCTATCAAATATTTAAAGAACAATTAATTGCAATACTGTATAAACTATTTGAAAAAATAGGGAAAGAAGAAGTCCTACAAAATTCCTTTTATGACACAGATATGGTGCTGATAGCTAAACCAGGTAGGGTGAAAACAGAAAAAGAAAATTATAGACCAATTTCTCTAATGAATATTGATGAAAAAATTTTAAATAAAATATTACCAATGTGATTGCAGAAAGTCATCCCCAAGATAATCTATCATGATAAGTAGGATTTATACCAAGAATGTAGGGCTGGTTCAATATAAGGAAAACTATCAGCATAATCAGCTATATCAATAAATAAACTAACAAAAACCATGTGATTATCTCAATAGATGCAGAAAAAGCATTTGATAAAATCCAACACCCATTCCTATTAAAAACACTAGAGGGTATAGGAATAAATGGACTTTTTTTTTAAATGATCAGTTGCATTTATTTAAAACCATAAGCAAGCATCATATGTAATGGGGACAAACTAGAACCTTTCCCAATAAGATCAGGAGTAAAACAAGGTTGTTCATTATCACCATTACTATTCAATATTGTATTAGAAATGTTAGTTTTCCCAAAAAGAGAATAAAAAGAGATGAAAGGAACTGTGAATGAATCCATCATTCTGGGCAGCAATTTGGAACTATGCTAAAAAAAATTATCAAACTGTGCATACCCTTTGACCTAGCAGTGTTTCTACTAGGCTTATAAAGAAGTCTTAAAAGAAGGAAAGGGACTCACCTGTGGAAAAATGTTTCTGGCAGCCCTTTTGTTGGTGGCTAGAAACTGAAAACTAAATGGATGCCCATCAGATGGAGAATGTCTGAATAAATTATGGTATATGTATGTTATGGAATATTATTATTCTGTAAGAAACAACCAGCAGGATGATTTCAGAGAAGCCTGGAGAGATTTACATGAACTGATGCAATGTTAAGTGAGCAGAACCAGGAGATCATTATACCCAGCAATAACAAGACTATATGATAATCAATTTTGATGCATGTGGCTCTCTTCAACAATAAGATGATTCAAACCATTTCCAATTATTCAGTCATGAAAAGAGAACCATCTACCCTCAGACAGAGGATTTTGGGCCATAACATAGCAATTTTACTCTTTCTGTTGTTTGCTTGCATTTTGTTTTCTTTTTCAATTTTTTTTCCTTCTTGAACTGATTTTTCTTGTGCAGCAAGATAACTGAATATGTATACGTATATTGGATTTAACATATTCTGTAATATATTTAACATATATTGGACTATCTGCCATCTAGGGGAGAAATGGGGGAAGGAGGGCAAAATTTGGAACAGAAGGTTTTGCAAGGGTATGTTTTGTAACTAAAAAGCTTTAAAAAACAAAGGAATCCTGCCTCATTTAAATTTCTTTACAACCTATATCCTCATTACTTTTTAATTCTTTTAGCCTGTGTTGATACCCTTTAATCATAATATAGTTAAATTGATTTTTCTAACATTTCTTAGACATGACCTTCCATTCTCTGTGATTTAGTATCTGCTATTTCTGATTTCTGAAATTATTTCACTCCTGAGTTCTGCTTTTTATACTTCTTGTCTTCCTTCAAGACATGTCTCAAACCCAATCTTCTTCATGAAAACTTTCTTGATCTTTCATTTCCCCAGATATAAGTACCTGCTCCCTAAACTTTATTTATATCGATTTTTGCATATCTATGAACATACCAATTATAGTTAGGTGATACAGGGAATAGAGTGCCACGCCTATAGTCAAGAAGAGTTAAGATTCAATCCAACCTCAGACATTTGGCTGAGTGATCCTAAGCAAGTCATTTACCCATTTTTGCCTCAGTTTCTTCATCTGTAAAATGATCTGGAAAAGGAAATGGTTAACAACTATAATAACCTTGACAGAAATAATCCAAATAGGATTACAAAGAATGGGACATGGTTGAAAGAACTGAATGAGAATAGCAGAATGCATGTCCTGAACTATTTATTTGTAATCATCCCGTGTTAAAATATAGATATATTCAAGCTATTTTTGTTACTATAGGGGAAAAGAATAAGGAGGAAAAAGAAGAAGAAAGGAGAAGAAGAAGAAGAAGAAAGAAGACATCTAAGTGGGAGCCAAATCAACCAAAGAGACGGTTTTGTGCAGTTGCCCCTGCATTTGAACTTGGATGTACAAGCCCAAAACATGGGATTCTGTATCATGGGTCACATGCATACTTTTTTTTTTATAAATCTTGTTTTTGTTTTCATGCTTGTGTTTTGCTTTATCATCCACAACCAAAACAATCTAAATTGCCTAGAAGTTGGGACTATTGTATTTCATTGTTACCTTTGTTTTTCAAATAATCACAAAAGTGTGCATATAGTAGGTCACAAATAAATGTTTCTAAGATCAAAGTGCATTAAATTAATGCCCCCCTTCTCTATGCAGAGTACTGAAGTATGAAACAGAAAGTATAATAATCTCTTATGTTATATAGAGCTTTGAAGCTTTTTAAAGATTTTTTTTAACAAATCAGAGAAATTTTTTGAAGCAAAACAAAAGAAAAGCAGTCCTACTGACTCCATGAAATCTTTGTATATGTATAAAGTATACATGAGAAGGAATATTGTTGTAGGCAGGACAATGAGGCCTGAAATAATCAGGCATCCCATGGTTTAGCATTTAAATCCCCATTAGTAACCTGAGCATCATTTGACCATGGGTGCTATGACCAAATGACATGAAATATTGCATCAAAAACAACAAATGCAGTCACTTAATCTAGTATTTTCTGCTGACTTAAGATAAAATCAGATCAATTACACAGGCAATTGAATTGATAATGCTGAAATGAGTCATTAAGACATCTGGAGGGAAATTATTTGAATGAAAAATGGTCAATTCAATAGCAATATAGAGACAACCTTGGTCTTCCCCAATGACACTTTTGAGTCAGTATCCATTTTCTTGACAAGTATTACGACAATTAACATTTGCATTCTTCTCATTGGAGTGGAAGACATTTCTTCTAGTTCTCATGAAACAAATTTCTTTAGCATGCAATTATGCTGTCTCTCAAGAAATGGCCTTTTCCTAAGTGACGGTAAATGTTAAATTAGACTCAGCAAAGAAATGGCAGTAAATACTTTCTGTACTCTGCAGCAGATGAGATAATTTTGCAACAATTCTCTGTTGAGAAAAATCAGTCAGTCATAATGTTTAGGGGTGCAATGTATCCCAGCAGAAGAGGTAGTGAGACTCTCATTGATTTGTTTTTCTTTTGTGAAATGGAAATTTCTAAATAAAGACAGACAGCATTAGCAAGACTTAACATCATCTTCAATGTTGAGGTTTAAGAAAACTTCCACTATACAAGTCTATCAAATGAAATAACGCTTTGTAAACTCTCATGTTAACAAACAAATTTAATGAATTCTTTGACATCAGGGATTCTATCTACTAGAGTTACTAGTTAATTTGTCAAATATACATTTTCATTAAATAGTGATTAAGAGGGTTCATAATGATAAATCCAAGTACTAGCTGTAACAACAAATATTGACATTTGTATGATGCACTTAGAATTTGCAAAGCTTTTTTCTCTTAGTATCTTCATTCTTCCCTATGAGGTAATATGACCTTTCTGATCCATGCCCCTAGAAATCCATTTATTATGGAAGCTCATGATAGAGTGAAGAAATTCTCACACTGGAATTCACACTGAGCCCTCTCCCTCTCCACTTTTAATGCTTCCTTTTATATCCACTTTTTTAAAAATCTGTTTTCCCTCACTAAAATTTAAGCTTCTTGAGGTCGGGGCTGTCTTTCTGCTTGCAATTGTATTCCCAGAACAGAGGCTAATAAGAAGCTAATAAATGTTTGTGTGCTAACCAATCTCATTTGAAGCCTACTCAGTGAAGTAGAGTACTCTTTTTCCCATTATACAAAGTTGGTGTCTGAGAGGTTGTGACTTATTTACATAAACATATAGCTAATAAATGTTAGAGGCCAAAGAAACTCTGCCAAAGAATTCAGAATGCCTTTGCAAGCAATGTGTAATTTTTATTTTATATTAAATCTATCTCATAGAAGTTTGATGTGTTAATAATTCTGGGGAAGCTATATGACTTATCTCTGTCTCAGTTCTCTTATATGAAAAAATGGGAATAATAATATCTATCTTATAAAATTCTCATGAGGATCAATATTTGTGAAACACTTTGTAGACCTTAAAGCATTGTATTAATGCTGGAAATTATTATTATTATCTAGAGTTGGAAGGGACTTCTAGCATTCACGTAACACAATCACTTCATTTTATATTTGAGGACACTAAAGTTCTTCTAAAAGAAAGTGTTTGCCTGAAGTTATATATTCAGCATCAGAAGCAGAATTGGAACCTACAGTCCCTGAAACTAGAGTCAATTCACTTTTCACTGCGATATGCTGTCTTAATAACTCTAACAAATGTTTTCTAGTGTTCCATTTGATTATCTTCATTGACAAACAATCAAAAGGCAGATTAATTTAGTTAGTACTGTACTAATTTTGGAATATTTTTTAAAAATTACATCAGCATCAACATTGGCTTCTCAGAAATTCTTGCCCCTAGTTCTTAGTTCTGTCTTGGACTAAGCAGAATAAATATATTTTTACCATGAGCCACTGTTACTAATACCTGAGAATTGTCAAAGTATAATGAAAAGAATACTGATTCTAGTGTCAGAAAACCTAGGTTAAAACCATGCATTCTGTGCTTACTACAGACAAGTCGTGTCATTTCCTTGAGATTCTGTTTCTTCAACTCTAAAATGAGATTATCTACTTAGATTCTATTTGTTAAATTAACTGATTTATCTAAGTCAAAATTTCATTAGATAACCTCTTCATTTATCAATTCACTCATCATGTATTTTATTTATTTATTTGCTTTATTTGTTTGCTCATTCATTCATTTATTTGCTTTATTTATTTAAATAAGTGAATGTCAATTTACTAGCTAAACTCATATTCCTTTCAGCTCCAAATCTATGATCCTCTTACTCTATTCTTACTTCCCTCTAAGTGGCCCAGGCTTTAGGATGCAGGAACTGGAGTCATAAAGACCTGAATTCAAACCTGTTCTTAGAAATTTACTAGCTGTGTGATCCTGATCAAGTCACTTAACCTTTGTTTATTTTGGTTTCCTCAGGTATAAAATTGCATAATAGCAGCACATTTCTCACTGGTTTATTTTGAGTCTCAAATGAAACATTTGTAAATAGTTTAGCACAGTACCTGAAATGTGATAGTTACTTTATAAATGCTTCATCTTTCTCTCTCTTCTCTTTCTCCCAAGTAATCTCTTCTCCAAATTAAATATCTCTACTCCCTTCCTTCAGTATTCACATGTGATTTCCATTCCCCTCTCTATTGCCATTTCTCTCATCTATACAAAAATCGAATTAACGATGTCTTTCCTAAAAAGATTGACTTCCCGATGAACACAACCCTTCAGAATGATATGAAAAAAAATAAAGTGAAACTGATAATTACTAACTCTATTCTTACATTTCTCAATTACACTTATCCTGCTTTAATTTCTCTGCTGGTCTCCAATCTTAAATCTCCAACTGTCTTTCAGATATTCTACATCTTTTGTCCATGTTGAACTAAACATTCAGAACCTGAACTCCTTATCTCTTCCCCTAAACATTTTTCATCTTATATCTTATATATTATTTTAGAGTTAACAACACCCTCGTAGTCCCTCAGGATATAGGAATCATCAGCAATATCTCTTTCCTTGTCCAATAATTTGCCAATATTTAACAAATTCACCTTGTCAGCATCTTCCAAATATGTTTCTTTCTTTCTTAGGACACAGTCACCATTCTGATATAGGCCATAATAACCTCAAGCCTGAAATTTTGAGCTGCCTATTCCAAATCTCACTCCACCCAAATCCTTTCTCTATTCAGCATCCAAACATTTTTCCCCCTAAAGTGCAGTTCTATACCCATAATACTTGTTAAAAAAAATCCAATACCTCCTTATATCCATGATAATCAAATAAAAAATCTTGTTTGGCATTCAATGTCCTTCATAAATCTAGTACACTCCTATTTTCACACTATTTTTACACTTAATTCTAATCACAGATTTATCAATACAGTGACACTGGCTTCCCTGAAGTTCCAGCAACAGAACAAACCATTTCTCAGTCCTACACATTTTTTTTGGCTTCCTTCCATGTGTGTAATGTCATTCTTCCTCATTTCTTCCTACTGCCTTATCTGACTTCTTTTAATTCCTAATTAAAATCTCATTTTTATCTGGTCTTTCCCAAACTTTCTCAATTTAATAACTTCTCTATAATTTTCTTATTTATTTCATAAACATCTTGTTTTATATATATACATATATATATATGTATATATATATGCTTGCATTCTGTCTCTATTAAATTGTGAGCACCTTGAGGGTAGAGACTAACTTTTGACTCTTGTATTCCAAACATTTATCACAGTGCTTGATACCTAGAAGGCTTAATTAATGTTTATTGACTGATTGACTAGCCATTCTGATTTCTTCAATTCTTTTAGGACCTAGTATACCATCATTGGGAATAAATTGAATAACTTACCACCTGCATAGGTGATACTTGACTATAATGATTAATAAATTCATCACCTTACATTAAACTTGCTGATGATCTTCTAGGAACGTGTGTTAATTGGTCACAGTCATGGATGTCAGACATATAATAAATTATGAGCCAATGCTTAAAACCTTCCAAACTTTGGAATATTTTCAGAGCTTACATTTTTCTGGCATGGACTGCTTGTTATAATGTATTTCCATGTTATGATGAATCAATAGAGAAAGACTAATGCATATCATGAATTGATTGAACACTTAATATGATTTTTCCTGCTAATATTTGGAAATCAATAAAAAATAATTATTATATACCATGTTTTAGAATCTAACTCTTCTTTACCAGAACACTGGAATTCTAAGCATTTTGGATAATACAGTTTACTAGAATTAGAGATATTTGCTAATTACTAATTTCTCTTCTTTTAAATCTATTTTATGCTCAGTTGTTGAAATCCTACCACTCAAATCATGAAAAAGAATAATAGTAAAAGATATCCGTTACTATAAATGGCAAATTCATGCACATTTTTGTAAGCATGCAACTGTGTATAGAAAACTTATAATTTTCTCCATGAAACTAACTCTGGCTTTGAAATCATAAGACCTGAAATAAAGTTCTGGATCTGCCAGTTCATAATGGTGTGATCTTGGACAACTTGCTTAACCTCACTAGGTTTCAGTTTCTTTTGAAAATGAAGGGAATAAAAAAAAAATGACTGGAATAGTTTATAGGCTGTGTGAAGAGCCTTTCTATCCTTCATCTATGATTGTATGTTCCTATGAATATTTTAATATGAAATTTACTTGCAATGATTCCTGTAATATGGCATAGATGAATTTAATTTAGATGCATACAATATAGGCACTAAAAAAAGAATTGGAGCATTGAGGATATTGGTAAAGAGAGCCAATCCCCATTATTATCATGGAAAAGCAAACTTGAATCTAAATATATAAAAAAGTACATAATAATCTAGGGGTGGATGGGGGATAGGAGGGAAAAATTTGTAACAGAAAGCTTTGCAAGGGTCAATGTAGAAAAATTACCTATGCATATGTTTTACAAATAAAAAACTTTTTAAAAATTATATAATAGTTTCATAGATCTAGTTCTTGAGGGAAGGTTTGAAAATCATTTAATTCGAAGATATAATATAACTCTTCCAATTTGAAACTGCTACTAAATGGAGGACTCAGAGTTTGGACTTAGGATTTTTAACTTCAGATTCAAAACTCTTTCCACTGAATAATACTTTACTAATTAATCTTGTTATTACAGGACTTTCTCTAGAATTCAAGATCTGAAAGGGTATATCTTATTAATTAATATAATTAATAATATATATATAATAAATAATAATAAAATAAAATATATATTAATGAAAACAGTCTTTCTTCAGTGTAGTAGTTTGAGTTTGAGAGAAAAATGCTACTTTGTGGCACAAATTAAATTGCCATTTGACATCAATTTCAATAAATTTGATTACTTAACATGAATATATGTTCTGTACATATAGTGGCTTTTTACAATTTAAAAAATGCCCAAGTCACTATACTCAAACTTTTTTTCATTTAAAATTTTAATTAAAAAAAACTATTAATATAATGAAAAAGCATAGTTCTACATAATCTTTTTGTGTGAAGATAATCTAAGCTGCCATTGCTAGCAAACTGTATTTGTGTTCATTAAATATCTTTAGGATATTGAAAATTATAATATAATATTCTTTACTCATAAAGCAAAAATGTTCTCATAAAGTAAAAATATTGTAAAATAATCGATTACAAATAGACCTTAATTTCTAGGAATAATTTTCAGAATTCTGTTTTACAGTCTTTAAGTTATTGTTAATATAAGAAGAAAAGAATATTTAAGAGGGAAATAATAACAGAAATTTATTTATGATATAGTCTATAATTTAGATTTTGGTTTTGAACTAAAAGGCTTTCTCTTACTGATGTTAGGAGAAATTCCTTTCTTCAATTCTACCTTATTATAGGAACATTTATTCTTTTCAAATTTACTAAAATTACTCTATCTTTATTACACATTGTTTCGCAATTCTTTCTTCAGAATGAGAGGCAACACAATAGATTACCCATAGTTCTAGACTAGGAACTGAGCACATGCAGTTGAAGGCTTACTACTAATAATAACTTGGTATCAACAAGAGAATCACTTGACTACACTTTACCAAACTAGTGTTTCATTCTATTTATCCCAAGTATAGTTTTCCAGATTCTCTGAGTTATATGCAAGATTTAAAACTGTAACTACCCTGCTCCCAGGCCAGATCTATATTTACTGATTACTGTGAAGCATATGTGACTAATTATTGAAGAAAAAATAATTGAAAATAATTGAGTCAGTCTAACAAAACCAGCTTAGGATTTAGCAAAGTACATATTTAGACTATTTTCTTATCTTCGTGAGTTGTTCTGCCCCAATTACTAAATGAGCCTATTAAAATCATGAATATTAACATCATCACCCATTTGAAAAGGAACATTTTCAAATACAAAGTTAATTTTCATTCATGAAAAATAAAATGTCTGCTACTATGGCTAATTATGGAGCGAAGTTATAAATTCAAGATTACTAATCAAATTTTAATTCCAGGAAAATCTCACTAATTGGAAAGACTAAATGAGGGGAAGGCTAATCTGAATGACTGCCATGTTTGGATTATATTACATTTTTAAAGAAATATAGGCTTGTTCACAGCAATTTTCTTTCAGATCTCTATGATGACTAAAATTAGATTTATGGAGTTTGTGCAAGGATTCAAATGTGTACCTGCTGTCACTACACACAAATTTGTAAGAGAGCAGGAAGTATTTTATTTTCATCTTTGTTTTTGCAGCATCTAACTCTGTATCTGTTAAATACTATGGTCTTAATACATTCTGACTCAAATTAAGTCAATAAGTATTTTTAAGTTAAACTACATTTTAAAAAAGATCCTACTCACAAGTAGCCCATAGTCTAAAAACCACTATGTGTCAGCATATTATGTCCTTGTGTGTGATTATATATATATATATATATATATATACAAATATATATATATACAAATATATATGGGTGTGTATGCATAGGTGTATGTGTACATATATCATATATATGCATACCCACAACAATGCACACACACATACATATATATGTAGATGGATTTGTATGCATGTATGTGTTTATGCATGTGTATATACATATATATGTATACATGCATTATATGGAGAGAGACAGAGAGAATAAATTAGGAATAATTTCAGAAGTAAAGCAATAAAATTACATTTTTCTCTCATATTCTGGAAATATGAATTATTTTCCCATACATTATTTCAAGTAGAAAAAAATACAAGTATCAATTTTACACAGTAAATGAGGTAGAATTTGGTTCCTAATAATGAGACTAACACATGTATGAAACACACAAATTTAGATTAAAATTTTGATTTTGTTTGTTAAGGGGAAATCCTAGTAAAAAAAAATGACCTTCCTCTGCTGATGCAAATTAGTGCCTATGCTGCCACTAGTAGTTTAAAATCATTGATTGGGAACCCTGAGAGTTTAAATGTCTTGGCTAGCTTTACACAGTGTGTGTCAAGATGTAGGATTCGAATTCAATATTTCTTGTCTCTGAAGCCTATTTTCTAAATCCTTTCTTGTGAAATTATTAGATGTAGCAATACTCAATATTAAAGACCAATGACTGCTCAACAACCTATACTGCTTCCAACTTTCAGGATTGTTATTTAGGTACAATGGCGGGGTAGATAACAGAATGATATATCTAGATATGAGAATTCCTTTTATCAAGATTTTCTCTTTGATGACCAAATGAACAGAGTTATCAAGGACATCCATCATGTAAAGAGGCTAGGGGACATGTTGGGAAATTCTAAACACGTTTAAATTTCCTCACAATAAAATTAGTTTTCTATAATTTAAAATTATTAGTATTATTTAAAAAAATAAAATACTGACATTCCCATTAAGACTTTGGAAATTCATGCTTAGTTTGTGAAAATGAGAACTTGAACAAGGGCAAAGAACAGTCCCAAGATAATACCTGAATGTTTAGTTACTTAAACTACAGCTTTTATTTCCAGTTTTCAAGATTTATACCACCAAGGAACATTGGAGCTATTAATGCCAAGTATGATTGGTTTCCAGCTCTTTCCACTTCCTGGCATGGTGACATGCTTTATTTTCTTTAATTATGGTATGATGATTGGCCAGTAGCACTATTTCTATTATGAACAGAGTTAGCCTCTTGGCCTTTTCAGACTAATACTCTGTCTTCTGGCCCTTCAAGTGTGTTTTCCTTGTGTCTAAACTACCAGGGATTTATTGCAAGTGTTCACTTTGAAAATTTACTACGTGAAATATAGCAAAGAATTACCATCAGTTGTAAAAGGAAATTTGGAAAACACTTTTAAGTACTTTGAAACAATCCAGTAACATGAAAAGCTGCATGGTATAATACTATATATAGATTTAACAGAATATTAATTTACAACTTAGTAGGGAAGAATTATTTTTTAATGGAGAGAACCTAGACAACTTCTTTAAATATAGAAAAATCTTTTTTTCAACCCTTATTTACCTCTGTTCAGAATTTGCCTGTGGATAGCAGTTCTTGCATTAAATTTACAAGTCACTTAAAGTCTCTGATTTTTTTTACTGGTTTTTAACACTTGAATATTTTGCTATAAACCATCTTTGTCCCTTAACCATGTTTTATTTCATATCTAAAAACTTTCATTATAAACAAGAAGTCTAAACTTTTAGGATATATGCTTCTTAAGAGTATTAAAAAAAACTTAGCTTTCTATGTACCCGTCTCATATTCTCCCCTTTCTTTTTTATGGTTTCTTACAGAAAACAGCTAGCTAATTAACAATAAAGGTTATGGTCAAACTCAAATGGGTTGTATGTTTCAATAATTTAAGAATCTTGTACTTATTGTTTTGACATAGCTTTTGTGGCAATGCTACACTGACTCAAAAAATTGGGAATCGTAGATAAAGCTATAAAAAACTTCTTCTTTTCTAAATCTTTATTTTAACAAGGAAACTGAGTTTGGAGGGATACAGAGACCTACCTATGATTACATATGTGATATCTGAAAGGACCGATTTAAATTTTCATCCTATGATGGAAAATCTAATATTTTTACATATAAGGTCATTGTGAACTTATAGCTAAGAAACTAAGAAAGATAAACAAGGAATGAATGAGGAAACAAAGGAATGAAAGGAAGAAGAAAGGAAGGAGAAAATGAAAAAGGGAGGGAGGGAGGGAGGAAGGGAAGCAGGGAGGAAAGAAGATTTGCAACTGGATTTCAATAAGATTATCAAGATTCACTTAAACTAAACTTAGGATATGACATTGTAAAACATAAAAGAAACAGAAAAAAAAAATCCATTATGTCAGTTCATATTTAACATTTCAAATGAAAAGGAAGGATAAGAGAGGGAGCGTTTTGATTAAAATGAGTTATTTTGTTATTAATCTATAAGGAAAAGAGATACTAAAGCATAGTTCAGGTTTTAAGAATGACCTTTTTATTTATGGATGGTTATATAGGGCATTTGTAAGGAATTCATGATATTGATTTTAAAGGTCATTGCTATGCATACTAAATGACCATATTATGGTCCAGATGATTCAGACCTTTTTTTTTTTTTAAACATTAAAATTTGATGTAAATTCTTCACAATGGATTCAGCCATGATGATAATAATGATCATTGGGAAGAAAAGTGGCAGGCATAGATGGGCTTAGATTATGTACATTTGTACCATCTGATTTCCTGATAATTTATTTAACTATTTTTGAAGATTTTTCTGAATGTTTACTAGCTCCAGAACAACAATGGCAGATTCATCAATCAAAAATAGAATGTTGCTGACTTAAAATTTGTTGTATTAAGATTGTTTAGACTTAAGTAGACCTTGCAGCTAAAGGAATAGTTTGTTAGGTTTATGGTGTGAGGTTAGTATTTAAGTAATTACTGGAATTTAATTTTTCTTTTATGAAAATAGTGTGTTTCAGGTGCTAGCAGACTGTGTGAAACTTCATATCTCTCAAAAATAAATATTTTTCTTCCTGAAATTATTTGTTATGTTTTATTTGATTTATAATTTAATATACATTTATTTATATATATGATTACTCCTTAATAGAACTCAAGTTACTTGAGAGCAGAAAATAATGTTTGAAAATGGGATTATAATTCTCCTTGACCACAGAGTATTAATGCTAATACATTTTCCTTCAGGAACCAATATTAACAGTAATAATTTTAATATCTTCTCCTTTTACAAATGTAATCTTTAGGCTACATTAATAAAGCCCAAAATTCCAACACTATTTTTGAAAGGTGATAATTTCACTATATCCAATACTTGTTAAACAATGCTGATAGTATTATGTTGAGTTCTGGGGACTACATTTAGGATATTGATAGGCTGAAGAATGCCTAAAGGAGAGAGATCAGTACAGTGAAGGACTTTGAGTTTATGTCATATGAGAAACAATTAAATGAAATTTAAATGTTTACACAGAGAAAGAAAAACAAAGATATATTTTATTATAATAACTGTTAAATAAATAAATAACTGTTAAAATATTTGAAAGACTATATATACAAGAGTAATAGCTGCTCTTCTGCTTTTATCAGAGCATAAAACAAGCAGGCATGGGTAAAATTTGCAAACCAGGTTAATTCTAATTTTTTAAAAAATCAATTATACTTGGGCTCTAAAAGTGTATATCAGACATTCGATTTCACATAGAAACTTGTCTGTTCCTAGAGGGAAGTGGGAGAGAAAGGAGGAAAAGTAAGGGACAAACTAATAGAAGGGACATTAGAAGAATCAGGGGAAAGGAGTAAAAACAGGGAGAGGGGATCTAAAGGGTGGAGTATTGTTTGGGGGAGGGGGTCATAAAAAGCAAAGTACTGAGGAAGGGAGAAGGGAGAAAGGGGAAAGGAAAGGGGAAAACATAACTTGGGTAAATAAGATGGCAGGAAATAAAGAATTAGTTATTCTAACTGTGAATGTGAATGGGAAGAACTCTCCCATAAAGCGGAAGTGGATATCAGACTGGATTAAAAATCAGAATCCCACAATATGTTGTCTACAAGAAACACATCTAAAACATAGTGACACATATAGGATGAAGGTAAACGGCTGGAGCAGGACCTGTTATGATTCAGGTGAACAAAAAAAAGCAGGGGTAGCAATACTTATCTCAGATCAAGTAAAAGCCAAGATAGATCTAACCAAAAGAGATAAGGAAGGAAACTATATTTTATTAAAGGGTACCATAGATAATGTAGCAATATCTATACTAAATATATATGTACCAAGTGCAATAGACCACAAATTCCTAGGGGAGAAATTAAGAGAGATGCAAGAAGAAATAGACAGCCAAACGATACTCAACCTTGCTCTCTCAGAATTAGATAAATCAAACTACAAAAGAAACAAGAAAGAAACTAGGGAGATAAACCAATTGTTAGAAAAGTTATATATGATAGATCTATGGAGAAAGTTGAATAGAGACAGTAGAGAGTTTACTTTTTTCTCAGCAGTCCATGGAACCTATACAAAAATGGACCATGTGTTAGGGCATAAAAACCTCAAAATCAAATGCAGAAAGGCAGAAATAGTAAATGCATCCTTTTCAGATCATGATGCAATAAAAATCACATGCAATATAAGGCCAGGAGAAAATAAACCAAAAGCTAATTGAAAATTAAATAATGTAATCCTAATCCTAATGGGTGAAAGATCAAATCATAGACACAATCAATAATTTCATCCAGTAGAATGACAATAAGGAGACAACATACCAAAATTTGTGGGATACGGCTAAAGCGGTTATAAGGGACAATTTTATATCTCTAGATGCTTACTTCCATAAAATAGAAAAAGAAAAGATCAACAAATTGGGCTTATTATTAAAAAAAAAAACTAGAAAAAGACAAATTAAAAACCCTCAATTAAATACCAAATTGGAAATTCTAAAAGTAAAAGGAGAAATTAATAAAATTGAAAATAAGAAAACTATTGAGTTAATAAATAAAACT
>JAJPUD010015765.1:24710-36294 GCA_023553655.1 Myrmecobius fasciatus | reverse complement strand
GGGAAGTAAATGGGATGGAGATAATTGTGTTTAGTTAGAATGACATTTAAAACAGATCTTTGTATTATCTACATTTCTATATTCTTATCGATTCTGGCATTATTGTTATGGCCTTACCATGCCTTTTTTCTTTTCTTTTTTTTTTTTTTCTTTTGCTTTTTGCTGAGGCAACTGGGGTTAAGTGACTTGCCCAGGGTCACACAGCTAGGAAGTGTCTGAGACCAGATTTGAACTCAGGGCATCCTGATTTCAGGGCTGGTGCTCTGACCACTGCACCACCTAGCTGCTCATACAATGCCTTTTTTCAACTGAAGAAGTAAAAACATTTTTATTCACACTGCCCAAAATTTTATTTGTATACCTTTAAAAATATTACACTGAATATGTCCAGATTTGGGCTTCAAGCATATTTACATACAATGTGCAGTTCAATTATG
This sequence comes from Myrmecobius fasciatus, assembly GCA_023553655.1. Lineage (NCBI taxonomy): Eukaryota > Metazoa > Chordata > Mammalia > Dasyuromorphia > Myrmecobiidae > Myrmecobius > Myrmecobius fasciatus. The sequence goes on along the minus strand of JAJPUD010015765.1, from coordinate 35,857 downwards.
TTTTGAAATAAAATGGTGGTCAATTTTTAAAGATATGCATTATATATACATATATACATATATGTATAATTTTCATATTTTTCAATCAGTAAAAGGCTGGTACAATTATAGAGTTAAAATGTTCTTTTCTTATTTTTATGCTGATATTTTTCTCTATAGGATTATCATTCATGCCTTTCTTACAATGTGTTGTTGTAATCCAAGGATCTGTTTTTTTAAAAATACTAACTTTCTCACTTTTCCCTATCTTCTCTTTATCTTTCTTCCCCACTTTCACTACCTATATTACTTCTATTCAACTCCCATAGATTTCACTACTATCTATATGCACATGATTCCTATATCTGAATATTGAACCTTTATCCCTCTCTTGAGTTCTATTTCCATATTGTCAATTTCTGATTGCACATGTTTTTCTAAATGCTTCATAAATACCTGTAAATCAACACATCCAAAATGGAACTTAACTTTCTACCTATAACTATCTTACCTCCTTATTTCCTAGTTTCTATCTAGGGAAAAATCATTATTCTTAACACCCAAGGTTAAAAACTGGGAATTATTGTTGATACATCTTATTCATCAATCTTAACAAAATTAGTTACTAAGACTTTTTGTTTTTAATTCCTCAGCATCCCTCAAATTCATCTTCTTCCTTTTCTTTACACCACAATCAATCACTAAAATCCAGGTGTATATAATTTCAGTTCCTCCTTGGTTCTTTCAGCACTTACCCTCCACAAAGCTCCCAAATTAATCCTAAAATATATATCTATGTTATATTAAAGCTCTATAAGATCTGTAATTCTCCATTGCCTTTCTGTTTTTTTTTTCTTTTTTTCCCTGAGGCATTTGGGATTAAGTGACTTACCCAGGGTCACAGAGCTAGGAAGTGTTAAGTGTCTGAAATCAGATTTGAATTCAGGTCTTCCTGACTTCAGGGTTGGTGCTCTATACATCCATTATCTTTCAATTTAATTATAACCTCTGATGTTTAGTATTTAAGACTTTTCACATTATGTTTTCAGCCTATCTCTATATTATATAACTGCAATCCTTAGTTCCCTCCAAATTCAGCTCACATCTTGTGTCTTTCAAGAAACCCTTCGAGATTCCTCAAAGTATGAGTGCATACCCCATCTATTGCTCTCTCTCTCTCTCTCTCTTTGTCTCTGTCTCTGTCTTTCTCTCTGTCTTTGTCTCTCTTTTGCTGTCTCTTTTTCTGTCTCTCAGTGTCTCTATCTATTTATATGTCTATATATCTATATCTCTATATATAATTTTTATAATGGTATAGTAAGGCAGCTTTTTACATTCAAAAAGAGGCAGCCTCTGAACTAGGCACCTAGGGTTTCATTATTACCTCTAAATGCATGTATGATCTTAGACAAGTTATTTAACTTCTTAGTGACTCTTCAAGATAATCACCTTTCTAAAAGTTTGTAAACTGTTAACCTGCTTTAAGAGGGGAAATGTTATCATCAGAGAATTCTCAATGCAAAGAAAATTAATAGATGAAGTCTTTCTTCTTTGACTATATATTGTACATTTTCTTATCTTTGAATTTCTTGGAAACACCCCCCAAAAAAACCAATAGAATTTATGCTCTTAGATATAAATTGTCTCACTCTGTTGTGTTTTTCAGCACTGAAATAAATAAAAGAGCAATAGATATATAACAGCTAATTAATAAATACTTATTAATTGATGGAACAAAGTGATAGCAGAAGCATGACATCAAAAGGCATTATTTTGAGCAATTTGAAATGATGAGAATTGAATTATATTAAAATATCCCTAGACTTATATGCAGAAAACTTGGGTTTGAGTTGTGGTTCTGCTAATTACTATATCTATAACCTTAGGAAAAATAAGTTCCTTCCTCATTTAAAAAATGTCAGAGTTGGACTAGATAATATCTGAGGTCCCTTACAATTCTAACAAAAATATGAATACAAGAAGTACATAAATTGATGTATGAAATATCTAAATGGTTTTACTAATTTTTTTGATGGGAGGGTAGCTGTGAAAATAGATTAAGTATTGGACCTGGAGTCAGGAATATATGAATTCAAAACTACCTCATACACTTAACTGTGTGAATTTGGGCAAGCCACTTATCCTTTGCTTAAATTTTGCTAAACATAAAATGGAATTAATGATAATAATAATAATAATAACAATGCTTATATTTTAGGATTGTTGTGAAGATCAGATTTAATAATATTTGCAAATAGTAGTTGCTATATAAATTTTGTTCCTGTTCTGATCTTTGTTCTTATTAATGCATTTATTATGCATTATTAATACTTGTTGATCATTTATTATGAATCAATCACTATGCCCAGTGTTCTGGGATATGAGAAAGTATTTATTCCTTAATTCTTCCTTTCAGTATTCTTATCAATCTCATTGAGAAGATGAAAAATAATGGAAGAAACAGGGCAAAGAGGCAACTTACATACTCTAAATTCACATTAGATACTTACTACCTTGTAAGATTGGGCCAATCATTTCTTCAGTCTTAATTTCCTCATCTATATAAATGAACTAGATGAAATTATTTCTAAGATCTTTTACAGCTGTAAATACCAATATCTCATATTAATATAAAAATAGCAAATAATTATATATGAATTTATAATTTCATTCTATGAATATTAGGGCTAGTTAATCATTCAAAAATAATTAAACATTATATCTATGCTAGGAATTTTGCTAAGCACTGTGGATACAAATACCAATAAAAAAGAGGGAAAGATTGTTCTTATCTACAAGAGGATTATAAGTTAATAGGGAAAAGACAACACACAAAAGAAAGATGGGGTAGAGGTAGAGGAAGGTGGGGCAGAAGTACCTGGGGCAGGGCCACAATGGAAAAGTCCAAGGAATTCCAAAACCAGTATAGTTGGTCAAAAATGTGGAAAATATTGTACTGTGTTCCTTTCTTAAATAAAAGCCCTTGATTTCATGACCCTGACCTCCAGATAGAGAGTTCAATCACAAGGGCAGAGAATATTGATGAGCTGTAACAACCAGCAGAACACATCTTGCAAAATTATATGATTTCCCAATGATGAGTTTCCTAGAAAGGAAGGCATGATGGAGAAATCCAAAAGCAATATGGATATTAAACCACAGGAATCAGGAGAACAAGAGTCATTTCTGCACTGGTAAAGTTCACTCCTTTGGGAAAGGGCAGAAGCCTGGGGAAGCAGATCCGAAGTCCTGCAAGTGTCTGGATAAGGTCACAGAGATGAAGAGGGAAGAATAAAAGCCTATTTAGAAAGGAAGAACAGAAGGAGAAAAGATCTATGCAAAATAGTTTGGGAGAAGGTAGGATGTGAATCTTTCCTTGAAAGATTGATATGTGAAGAATCTGAATTGACCAATATTGTATGTGTGGGGGTGTACTCAAAAGGCAAAATATGAGTAAAATCCTAGAGGGATGAATTAGCATGTCTTACTTGAGAGGCAATATGATAAAATACAAACATGTTTAAACATACAATTCTTATGTGTGGCTCAAACTAAATTAAAATATAATTGGGACTTATTTAATAAAATAAATAAAAGTGCAACAAACTATGCATAATATTATTTTTAAACTAAGTCAATATATATCCTGCAGGGATCATTAACTATGGGTGAGTGGCCCCAATTCAATTTGACTTTGGTGTGTTAGGTAGAGTTTTTAATAAGAATCAGAAATATGAGTTCTAATCCTACTTGAGTTACTTTCTAGCTTTATGATCCTGGGTAAATTATTTAACCTCTCTGGATCTTAACTGTAACACTGTGTAACTAACAGTACCTATGTCACAGATTTGAAAGAGATAGAAAGGGGTGGGATGGAAGGAAATAAAGAAAAGGAGGAAAGGAGAGGAAAATCTTTGTAAACATTTGTGGTGCAGTGAAGAAAGTGGGGGGGGATCTATTAATAGGAGGAGAAAAACATCAGTATACCTTCAATTTCAGCTCAGGGGCTCTGTTTTATCATGTAATTACTGAGGTGACATTAGGAGTTTTAGCATGAAAGTACCATGTAAAAGAAATATTCACAATGGTTCTATGTGTTTGTAAAGGAAAGAGTGTGTGGGTATGAGTATTGAGTTATCTTATATACATGTAAAACATGATATAATGGGAAAATGATCAACAGAATGAATTTGAATAATGGTTCTGTCACTAATTCTTTGTAACTTTGTAATTTAAGTACTGTCAGGTATTTCTTTCTATAAAATGAGAAGTTAAAATAGTTCTTTAAGGTCTTTTCCAGTATCATGAGTCTATGATAAAAGATTCTTTCTATGGTAATTCGTAAAATGATTTTTTCCAAGTGCAATATTGATTTACATCTCCAAATCAAATAATCTTTGATGTTTTCTTATTTCTCACCCTGCTTTCTCTTCAGTGGATTCAAGGACAAATTGTTATAATTTTCCATTCTTCAACAGATTTGAACTCATTACTTTGGAGATATAGTAGAATGTTACCATAGGGTTAAATAAAAGTTACCCTTTAATTAACATACCAAGAATAGTAGTTTCACTTTTAAATGTCCCTTACAAACTTAGTCCTTTTCTTATTGAAAATTGTGATATTTAAAAATTTGAATAATTATTTTGTACCCCTCAAAGTACATAAGTATGAAAACATATATGTACTTTTTTTAACATTGTTAAAGACAATACAGACACTTAGCCATTATTGTAATACTCTGATTCTCATGATTATAAAAAAGCAATATAAATAAATAATTATATTATTGCTTTTTGTTTGATTTAAAGACTAAATTAGGCAGGCCTTGAAGCTTTTATGAAAAGCAAAAATGATTCCTTGTCACTTTAAAATGAATAAAATTATTAATAAATTCATCAAAATGATGAATTAGATGCAACAAATGCTATTAATTTGATGCTTTGTCTCTTCTTTTAAATTTTTTTTCTTAACAAAAATTTAATAATGCAGACCAAGCAGTTTTCAGGATTATAATTAGCCCTAATAAACAGAAAGCAAAAGAGGAAGGAAGAAATATTATTATAATTCAATTCTTTTTCTGGTACAAATCATCGTCTTGACAACAACTTGAAATTAGGAATGATTGCATATGTACCTTTGCTAATCATTTGAAGATGTACTCCCATTTATACATTGTGTAGTATCTCTGCCTCAATAAAATTAATATTATCTCCCAAGTGATAAACGATAACATTTAAGACAAGCAATAATACGGAGCTACAAAATTCTAACTAAAATAATAGCTGGCATTTTTACAGTATTCCAAGAATTATAAAGTTCTTTAAAACTGGCATCTCATTTGAAGAAAAATCCAAGACTGACCAATAATATTGATAAATCTCAAATTAAACCTTGCACATAGCAGATATTCAGGGAATGTGCATTACAGTAAAGAATTATGGACTAGATCATGAAATGATAAGAACATAACTTCAGATATGTAAATAATAATTCTTGCATATCAAATAATCCCATTCTATCTTTTTTCTTTGTAGAGATAAGAAAATAAAAGGTGATAAAATTTAAATGATCTGTTCAAGATCATCCAATTAAATGGCATAGTAATGTATTTCTGGTGGAGTTGGAAAATGGATCCAGTTATATTACAGAACAATTTGAAATTATCCTCAACAATCCACAATCTATGAACCCTTTGACCAAACAATACTGTTATTATATCTGTATCCCAAAAACCTCAAAGAAAATGACTTATATTTACAAAAACAAATGTTTAAAATGACTAATTTTTCGTGGTAGCCAAGATTTGGAAATTAAGAAGATGCCCATTAATTGGGGAATCGCTGAACAAATTGTGAAATATGATTGCTACCAATTATTTTTGTGATCTAAGAAATAACAAGCAGGATGGTTTCAGAAAAACCTAGGAAGATTTATATTATCTAATACAAAGTGACCTTAATAAATTTACATAGGAACAGCAATATTGTACAATGATCAACAGTTAATGACTTCTTGATTCTGATCAATGGAGTAAATGATGACAATTCTGAAATACTTATGATGAAAAATTCGATCCAAATGCAGAGAAAGAACTCACGGAGTCTGACTACTGATAAAAAATATATTTTTTTAAATTTTCTTTTTTTTTTCAACATGGCTAATAAGGAAATGTGTTTTGCATGATTTTACGTGCACAAATGATATCACATTTCTTGTCTTCTCAATATAGATGAGACTTCAGTGGAAGGGAAAAAGAGGATTCAGAACTCATTTTTCAAAATAATGTTAAAATAAATAATTTTAATAATTGTAAAATTATTTACTAATGAGTGAGTCAGTGGCTAATCCATGAATAGAATATGGATTCAGCAGGATCTTCAGCTCATATCTTTGTAGCTCTCCATAAAAATCTTTACAAATTAAACCAAAATATTTCCTATTTAGCTAAATTCCATTTAACCTGAAACCTAAGTTCAAAAGGTTTTAGTAATTATTTTATTAAATCACATAAGTCCTTAAAATTTTCTTGCTAAGGTACTACTGGAAATCCCTTACTCATACTTTGCAGGTGAAAAAATGTAACAAAAAGAAATGTTATATATGTCATACGATTAACCTGAAAGTACCAGTAATGAATCCATTTCCTACTGACTTATACTTGATCATTTTGAGAAGTTGCCTAATAGTGGAGCTTTGCACATTCTATTAATAAAGTCCATTTAAAATGTGACAGATAAATGAAAATCTAGGCCTTAACTTTATAAGAACAATCATTGTCCTCTGAAGCAAAAGAAATGAAGTACCAAGCATCAATAAAATCATTTTGGTGACAGTATCATACATCATTAATCATATATACTTAACAATACATTAAACATTTTTTTGAAGGAAGAATGAAAGTGTAATATTTTTTGCTGCTCCTTTACTTTTCATGAGAAAAAGTCCTTAATGGGATAAGCTGGTTGTGGGATTATACTCTGGTTTACAAATAACATAAATGAAAAGTCATTTTCCCTGGGGTAACAAATTTTTTTTCTTATTTTTATTTAGGGTGAAAAGCTATAAGGTTCCCTTACTACTCTTAATCTATATACTTATCATTCCATGAATTGGGAAGTAAATCAATATATAGTCCTTGGTGGTTCATTGATGGCCTTAGCTTTTTCTGTTGAGTACTATATATAAAAGAAATGCCTGTATAAATATTTTAAACCCAGAGAGATGACTCTGTCAGGTTTAGGGTTGATGGTTCCAATCACAATTTCTCCACTAAAACTGATGAATATACATAGATGTATAGATAGAGCTAGAAATGGATAGATTTGTAATTAAGATGAAAAATGTTTTTTTTTCCTAAATTTACAACTATTTCAAATAAAATTAAACTTCTTTTACATTAAATGTGTCCTTGTGCCTCCAATGCTCATACCTTAAAGATTTGTTTAATATTTAGAGCATCTGAATGGAAAATCAAATTATGAATAAATGCCAGCATCTTATCATGATCTGATCATTTATAAACATATTTCTCCAACTCTCTTACTCCACACATGTTAAAACTATCTTATTTAAATATATAGTTCTTAGGAATAAATTGTCTCAAAGCTGGAAGGAACTTAGAGATCATTAACTTTAACTCTCCTTTTTACAAATAAGGAAATTGAGTCAAAGGGACAAAAAAATTCAAACACTTTTACTCTATGCATTTCAATCTTCAGTTCCCTAAAATGAAGGAGTTGAAATTAAGGTTCCCTTTAGTAATAATATTCTTTGCCTGAAATATGAATTTCAAATGGAATAGCCTAATGAATAACTAAAGGAATGATCTGAACAAGAAAGGAGGCCATTTTGGAGAGAAGGCAACAGATCCACTGCATATACAACTAAGTGTTTACCCCTAACCAGAGTTTCCCTCACCCTGGACAGTTAAAGATGCAATTGTATACAAGAGCTTGCTTTCTGAATGCCAATGGAAACAAATTGTGACACAGTAATTGAAAACTCCAAGGGAGATCATTAGATGCAAAAGTGAGCTTCTAAGTAACCAGATTAAAGTTGTAAGCAAACTGGTTTCCTTTCTCCCTTGAACTTGAAAAAAAATAAAAGTTAGTAAATAATCTATCTTTCTCTTCCCCAAAATCCAAATTATTCAAGGAAAACATAAGTTTTATCTGGGTTTCCTTTCTGTGCTCCCTCCCAAATTTCTTAAATGAAGTAACAATACTAAAATTGAGGATTAAATTTTTTGTTTGGAATTCATTTCCCTTATTGGACTTCCAGAAAAAGAAGAAACATTTCAATTATCTTGATTCCAAGACACGTTACAATATAAACAACTTGAGTTTGAGGGACTATGATAAGCAAAGACTAATAATTTGTTTTTGCAATTACCACATCCAAGGAATAATAGAGCAGACACAACTTTCACTATTTTTATTTTTCTGTTTGATGCACACATGTAGAGAAAGTCTGCCCCTTTGCCACAGAAAAAGGAACTACCACAGTCCACTCAGGTAAACTTTCTGGGAAAAAAGCAGCATTTTTCTATCATATGCTCCCTAGCAGGAGGGTGATCAATCTGATTTAATTAACTGAAGGAAAAACAATAACAACATTAGCCCAGCAGATTCAATATCTCTAAAGACTACATAGTTTTTTTTCAGATTGGTTATTTCATTTCAATATAACAAAGAAGAAGAAAAATAAACCTTGTTTTCATAGAGTGACAGTGTAAGAATCCGGGGAGGAATTCAAACACATGATTGGAAATTCTTCTCAAATTATCTATTTTGATTTATACAAAGGGAAATTGAGCCACAAGTAAACACACTGAAAAATAACCAGATAGTTCTTCATGCTAAATATTCAGTCTGCTGTCAACAGAGATCAAAGTTGTTTCTTATATAGAAGGGTGAATTTCAGATTGAAAAGAAAAGCTAAAGAGAGGAAAGTGAGATTGAGTAAAGATCCCATACATTATTCTACAAATTGAAAGAAAAGCAAACCTTAATAAATTCTCATAGTTCATTATTTTTCCAACAGAATTATTTGTACACACTGAGTTAGATTGGCAAATTGTAACATAGACATACTCAGGATTTTAAAAGTCTATTGTTTCAAGTGAATAACACCATCACTACCACCACCACCACCCAAACGAATATGCTTATTTGAATTGTTCAAGCTCTTATGATTATACATCTATGTAACTGCTTTATCTATTGAACTCTGCATATTAAAGCAGAATGCTTATCAAGGTCACTATGAAAGATTGTAGCTTCAATACTCCAAGGGAAGCCACCAGAAAAGCAAAATCAATCAAAAGAAAACTTTATTAAATACTCTTTGAAGTTTGGAGTTTGATAAGAACCAACCCCTCCTTCTCTAATTCAGGAGTAAGGTGATTTATTAAAGCAAGTAAATAAAAACTGAAACAAATGCATCCTGAAAGGTAAAGTTAAGCTATCATCTTCTGTCATCTGAAGGATTTAGTGAAAATTTATGAGGATATCATAGACTATAGTATCTACAAAATCTACTTAAATGTCTGCGTAAGATAAGGTGTGCCAATAATCAGCTAAACCTCTTTGGAAAGAAAAAAAAGCTAACAATATAGAGTCTGAACGACATAATCTGTATTTTCCTTTGTATAGCAAATAGTAAATCATCACTGTGGACTAATAAAAAAGCGTTGGGGGGAGAGTTGAAGCTTCTACTTGTAACTTTTTGGGCACTTTATATGAACTACTGTACTATACACAACAGCTTGATTATGCTCAGTAAACCTCCCATTTAGATAATACTCAGGGAAAGAAAAATAAATTAATGACAAGAAAAACAAAACCTAAAGCTTGTATATTAAAGGTTTACTTATTCTTCATATGATAGCTCACATATTCAGGGCTTTAAGGAAAAGAAAGAAAAAACTTAAGAGTAGTTAAAGCACTTAAAAACAACTTAGAACCAGAGGACAGTAACAGAATAGAGGGTGTTTAGGTAGATGGCATATCAAAAAATAAAAACAATAACACACGTTTGGAACTAAAATGACTTACCTTTGCTGAACCCCTATGAAAATGAAGACTTGTTTTGTTTATACAAGACAAAAATCATCATAAATAATAATAAGTGATGCCATCATCACGTACTTGCCAATATGCTGGAATTAGATGTATTTTCAGTTTCTCTAATGTATCCTGTGGCTCTCTTGACCCTCGTCTGGAAAAGCTATGTCCAAAACATTAGCAATCCACTCAGGAACATCTCATTTATTTCGAGTATTTTGGACCTTTAGGGACCTCAACCGCTACCACAGAGCCCATAGGTTCTCAAAGCTTCTGGGAACTTCCTCTCTCCTCTTCTTTCCACCTTCCCCGCCTAATCCTCTGCAAAAAAGGTTAGTCTTGAAGTTGCTTCCGAAAGCTTAAAGTCACCAGCAAGCTAATTCCACCACCTCGTAGGTACTTGTACTAGGAGTATGGGGAGGGTTACTTTCTTGTCCGTCAAAAAAAAAAAAAGTGAGATCGGGATGGGGGTGGAATTCTGGAGCACCGCCTTTTAGCAGCAAGGACTGAAGATCCCAAGCCTCTGTAACAGCAACAGCAGCAATGTAGTTTTGCCTGTGTGGCTACAGCTGTGTCCAGAAGCGCTGTCCATCACCGCCGGTGCTGAACTAAAGGGCTTGTGAAACCTCAGCCAGAGCTAGGTCTCCTCTTCCTTCCACAGATAGCAAGCGGTGTTATGTATCTTCCTGTTTTGCTTCTCTCAGCGACTTTATAGATCTGTAGGGGATGAATCTTTTCCCCAAACAGTATTATTATCGTGCATATTTGGACGACAACATGCTGATCTTTTCCTGATTCCTAAAGAAGAAATTTTGTGAAAATAAGACGTGAGATTCTCGTGATTTTACAATTGTCCAGAGTTTCCTCTTGTACTTATTGAGATGAAAGCTTATTGAGAAGTCCACATAGATAGACACACACACACACACACACGAAGAATGGTGAGAGAGAGGAGGAGGAGGAGGAGGAGCAGAAGGAGGGAGGGATGCAGTGAAAAGAGGAGAAGGAAGGAAAGAGAGAGAGGGAGGGAAGGGGAGAGCGAGAGAGAGCAAGCGAGAGAGAGAGAGAGAGAGAGAGAGAGAGAGAGAGAGAGAGAGAGAG
>JAJPUD010015764.1:0-36295 GCA_023553655.1 Myrmecobius fasciatus | reverse complement strand
AGGATGGAAATAGAATTTTGGTTGGGGCACATGGCCTTAAGATGCCTCGAGGAATTATCAATCCATGACAAATTCAGGAAAGAAACTTGAAGAGGTTAAATGTGGCGTCTGGGCAGGTGATCCTTTAAGCCATTGGAGGTGGGAGTGGAGAAATGGGTCTTTGGGCCCTGGATTACACCCTTAAAAGGTCCCAGAATGAAAAGATCAAGCTGCTTACAGCCTAGAATTTCTCATACTGAAATTCTGTATTGAGACACAGCTTTTTACTTACCTTTTAAAAAAATCCTGGATTTTCTCAAAAGATTGATTCGACCATCAGGGGCCCCTGCGCCCTCCTGCAGACCAGTATGGGAGAGAAGACCAGGATGTCTTTGCCTTCAGAATGATTACTTTGCCCTTCTAATTAAAGGCAGAGAGAACTAAATCTTGAATTGAACGTGATCCAGTTGCTGGCAAAGATTTCCTCCTGATATTTGAGAGTAGCCATTCCTTCCTGATGCTGCAAATTCAGTTAGATCCATGAGGTGTTGTGTTGTCTCTGCTCTCCATGTCTTTACTAAGGTCCATTTAAGTCTTAAGAGTCAGTATAAGCAGTCTGTTAGAAAAGTATTTATGTGTTCTTTGAGAAACCATACCTGATGATTTTATCCACTCTTTTCCTTATTGCAAGGACCCACGGGATAAATTCTTAATCTTGAGTTAACTTCAGTTCCCAGTTGTAATGATTATTCTAACTGTAGCTTCATCTGTAAAATGGGGATAATAATAGCATCCTCCCTTTCCCCCCAGATGCTGTGAGGATTAAATGAGATAATGAATCTAAAGAGCTTTGCTGTGTGGATGCTAAATATTATTATTTACTCCCTAATTGTCCCCTTTCTACCTTGCTTAGGTCACCTCAATCACATAATGCGCATTTGCTTCAGTCAAATTGAGACCTGTTAATGACCTTAGCTTAAAAGGGCCTGATCTGTATTTGACCATTGGACCGGTACCGCTCTGGAGGGGAAAGTGGGGCAGGGGACCTTGCCCAGCTCTCCCTCCCTTGGATCCAATTCACTTCATGTTATGGGGTCACCACCCTCATGTCCTGGTCCTTTTTGAGAAGGAAGGACAAACCCCAAACCACTTCAGCTTTTTACCCAGTTTTAAGAGTAGAATTTGAACTCGGGTCTTCCCCCTTTACTTTGAGTTCTCTATCCATTGCTGTGAGGCTGAATTTGGCAGAAGGAGCCCAGTCACTGCGAATATATGACCTTAGGTCCTGCTTCAAATTGAAAACTGAGTGGCTATGCACAAACCAGGTCATATGTGGCTCTAATGATACCAGGACCCAGGCCAGAAAGTGACGATTTGGTTTATGATTAAGCCTTCCAGAAGCAAGGAAATTCTGTCGGGATGCCAAGATGCCACATTTTCCGTTATGTAGCTCAAGGGACGGTCCATTTATTTGTCCTCTTGCTTCGTTACATTAAGGCATTTTGGGCTGGAATCATTCTGCACCAAAGGGAAAGATGTAAATTAGGTTTATATTGAGAAGCTTCCATTTTGGATCCTGCATTAGCAAAGCCACCTATAATCTGATGGATAGGGCAAAGGAGGCTACACATTTAACAGTGACTGACCAGCTTGACATTTGCAGATTGGCTACCAACTTCAGAAGTATTTTGATCCGGCTAAAATCTTTGGCCAAGTTCCTTGGATTTTGTGAGTTTGTTTTTCTCCTCTTTACAAGTGATAATGCAAAATCATTATATCTGGGATGGTAGCTGGACTGCTCAGGGGCATTAAATGCAGCTATTAAAATGTCTCCACTTTATTTGGAAAAAGAATTAATGCCAAAAGTAGGAAAAACAACTCAAGTTAAACATCTACAATTTGAGATTTTTCCCCCTCAAACCCCCCACCCCAAAGGCATATAGTTCAAGACCTGCAAATAAATAACAAAAAGGAATCATTTGAACCTGCATGCAAAATATCTTAAAATAATTAAGGTGATTTGTCATTTGACTTTTTGCAAAACTCTTCCAAGAGCCTCCAACAATGTCCTGCTTTGCCCGGCGTAAGGCATCTGTTTTCCTACTCTCTGTCGGCTTATTTCAATGGAGTAGGATTCATAGTGTCCTTCCTTATTGCCACAGTATTCAGAGTGCAGAAGGTAAAATTTGAATCCCATTGCAATTATTGCCTCTAAAAAGAAGACTTCTATAGCACATAGCTATTTCTGTCTGCCAGACAGTCTGTTTTGTAGATCTGACCATAAAAATCTTATGCAAGTATTTTCTTTAAAAAAAAAAATTCGTCTCCAGGGCAACACTCAAGTGGACCATCTGTTACCCTCATTCCCGTCACTACATGGCCAGTCCCTGGTGTCTTTCAGGCTGGTATCCATGGAACATTAAGAGTTTCAGGGGAGCCTGCCAATGTGTTGGTCGTACATTTAGGGAAGGACATAGAAAAGAATTGTATAGAACGAGATGAGTTCCCAATCAGAAGGTGTAGAGCTCTCTGGACTTGGAGTTTAGAAGACCTGAATTTGAATCCTGCTTCAGACACTTCATAGCTGGGCGATCCTGGGCCAGGCCCTTGCCCTCTCTCAGGTCAAAATGGCAATCATCACCTTTCTCCCAGGATTGTTGTGAGAATCCAATGAAATAATATGTGCATTTTTGGACTTCCTGCCATCCGGGGGAAGGGATGAGGGGAAGGAAGGGATAATTTGGAACAGAAGGCTTTACGAGGGTCAATGTTGAAAAATTAGCCATGCATATATCTTGCAAATAAAAAGCTTTAATAAAAAAATAAAAAATAAAATAAATTTTTTGCATTAAAAAAGGAATATGTGCAAAGTGTTTTATAAATCTTAAAAAGTATATCAATGGTATAATGATGATGGGGTTTATACCAAAAGAATCACTGATTGACTGAAGCATAAGTATTAATAATTTTGGTGAGCCAAGCAGGAAGAAAACCTTAAAATTTGAACTTTTTCTATTTTAACCAAAAAACCCAAACCAAAACAAAACGAAAACTTTCTTGTTTGTGTCGATGTGCTTTAGAAAGTTGAAAGAACTCTGGATTTGGATCTCCGACTATGACCATCCCTGCTTTGGGGTACCACTCCCCATAAGAGTCTCACCATCTCTTAATTAAATTGTCTCCACTTTTCCTGGACTATTGTAACAGTCTTTCTGCCTCAAGTCACTTCTTTGTGCCCCTCAGTTTCTTCATCCATAAAATGGGGATAATAATACACTACCTACCTCAGAGGATTGTTGGAAGAAAAGCATTGGATATGTTGTAAAGCACTGTCCAAGGTGTCCCAAAGTCTTAGGGAAATTTAAACCATGCTCTAAGACTTTCAGGATATCTTGTAAATGTAAATTAATAGAGATTATATAGAGGAGATCAACATAAGTGTTCTAATTCTACTTTCACTAGGATGCTTTTAGTGTCTCTTATTTCCTTTTATACTCATTGGTTGCTTTTTGCTTCAGCATTTCAATTCTCCCATGATCTCATCAACATAAGTACCGATCCCCTGCCGCCATCAGTGCAAGTGGCAACTGATCCAAACCTTGTTTGCCGGTATCATTCTTATCAATCCTATATAACCTATATCAGATTGTTTGCTGTCTTATGGGGGAGGAAGAGGAGAGGGAGAAAAATTTGGAATACAAGGTTTTGAGAAGGTGATTGTTGAAACTATTTTTTCATGTATTTGGAAAAATAAAATACCACCAGAAAATAAAGTACTGGGCTTTGCACCTAGAGGTTCAGATCTGACATGAGCTGTGTGACCACATGCAAGTGTGAGCCCCAGTCTCCTCCTCTGTAAAATGAACAAGCTGGGTTAGTTGGCTTGTGAAGTCCTGCTCAGCTCTCATCTGAGCCTCTGAGCTTGGGGAAAGGATAATGGCAAAGGGGGTTCGTACTTGAGAACTATAAAGGACAGATTTTTCCTCTTGAGTCTTTTGTTCCTCACCAGGGGGACGTGGAAGGAGGTCAGGTTGCATGTCTTTAGTCATGTTTGAGAAGAGATTCCTGGGAGGGGGATAGTGTTTTCCATGATCCCACTGGGCTGACATGGCAGCTCCATGGGGACCTGACCTCGTTTTTCAAGGGCTGATACATGAAGAAGAAAAGGGGACAGAGGAGGAGCCACCCATGATGGAGGAGGTTTTGGTAGGTTTCCTTGTTGGGGTCCAGATGGGACACCAATGGGCTGCTTAGCTCTTGGAGGATGTGCCAGGCCACCTGCTCCCAGATTATAGGAAGCTTAAATCAAGATGCCCCGTGTTCTATAAACTCTCTAGTTCTCTGCTTTATTAAAAAAAAAAAAAACAATTTCCCCCTTAAGTGGGAAGCAAAATTCATTTTTCCCCAAACCTCAATCCTCACTCTGAATAGCTTTATTTTAGAGAACTGCTATTTCTTTTTCAATTCTAGCAATGACTTCTCAATTAGTGTCCCTGCTTCAAGTCTCTCCCCCTCCAATCCATCCTCCACACGAAGGAACACAGTGATTTTTACTAAAGCCTAGGTCTAACCCCATCATCCCTCCTCTCTCCCTCAGTAAACAACCATGGATCCCTATTACCTCCAGGGTCAAACATGAAATCCACTGGTATTTAAAGCTCTTCCTAGCCTAGCTTCAATTTAGTTTTCAAGCCTTGTTACTCCTCTTTGGATACACTACCATCCAGGCAAACTGGCTTCCTTATTCTTAGTCATCCGTGACTACATCTCCCTCCTCTGAGCTTTTGCATGAGCTCTCTCCCATCCTTGGACCCCGCTTTCCCACGTCTACACTGAGTAAGTCACTTAACTATTCTCAGCCTTGGTTTTCTCATTTGTAGAAAGGAGATAACTTTTGCATCTCCTATCACAAAAGGAGGTGTTTCCTGGTGCCTTTGGCAGCTAATGCCTTCTTCAGTCAGGTTATCTTTCATCTATTTCCTTTCATATATATTTTGTGTATACCTAGTTCCTATAGATTGTAAACTCCTTGAGAGCAAGGACTTTCAGACTTCTTTGTATCACTAATACTTATTACAGTGCCTGGCTTATAATTGGTATTAATAAATGTTTATTGATGACTGGCTGACCCACCCTGTAAGTATTAAGGCTCTGTGAATATAAGTTGATAATTAAAAGAGGAAGAGATGGGGTTGGAAAAGACGTGACTTTTCTCCTTAGGTACTCATCCTGATTCCTGATAATGTTATCTTCATACCCAGAGGCTTTCCAGCTTGGAATGCCCTGCCAGGCCCTACTCTTGGCTGGCTGGGTGAGACATGAGAGAGGCACATTTATATAGTTGTGTGATACTGGGCAAAGTCACTTATCCTCTCTGTGTCTCAATTAGTTTAAGTGTAAGGTCTTAAAACACTGTACAGACACTGTTCCTCTTAAGGTACATAACACCCTTTGTGAGGTAGGTAGGTAGTCCAGAAATGATTATTCCTACTTAACAGAGAAAGTAACAATTTCAGAAGTCAAGTGATTGGTCCATGGTCACACAGATAGTAGGTATTATAGTAGGATTTGAATACAGATCTTAGACAGCGTGGAGTTGGAAGAATCAGGGAAGAGGTGGGATTTGAGAGGAGCCCCGAGGAATGGATAGGATTTTGATGGCAAAGATATAAATGGGAGAGGATCTCCTGAGGTCTGTTCATAAATGTCATGTAATGTTTACAAAGTGCTTTGCAAACCTTCAAACACTAAATGCTTACTATGATGATGGTGATGATGGTGATTGTGATGGGGATGATCATGATGGGGATGGGGGTGATCATGATTGTGATGGTGATGATGGTGATTGTGATGGTTACAGTGATGATGGTAGTGATGATGATGATGAAATAGAAAATGAAGGGGCAACTAGTTGGTGCAGTGGATAGAGCACCAGCCCTGAAGTCAGGAGGACCTGAGTTCAAATCTGGCCTCAGACACTTAATACTTCTTAACTATGTGACCCTGGGCAAATCACTTAATCCCAATTGCCTCAGCAAAAAAAATAGAGAATGAAGGTGGGAACGTTGTTTTTCTGTTATGAAGTCCTTGCCTGTTTGGTCTCTTCTCTCTACCTCTTTGCTTTGTTCCAACCAGTAGCCTTGAATTTAAAATTTTTTCTTACCCTATTCCTGAGAAGAGTACAAAAAAGACACAGGAAATGTTTTCCACTCCTAAGTTCCACGAGTAGATCCAATTTAGAATATTACTTGATCAGAGTGGGAGAAACTGACTTCAGGATTACCTGAAAACCAATTGACTAGTGATGAGTTCATTTAGTGATTGAATTTTAAAATACCAGACATTCTGTCTATTGTGGCATTACACTGGTTATGAAAAATTCCAGATGTTCAGCTTGTTTCCCCTATAATTTCATATAAGGGGGATTATGGGGTTCAAACCCAAAAGGGATTTCAGATCCCATCTAACTTGGTTGTCCATTTTACAGATGAGCAACTGAGGCTTAGGATAGTGAAGGAGCCAGGATTCAGTGCTAGGACTTCTTCCAAATCCAGGCTTCTTTCCCCAGTTTTGCTTCCTTTTTGTACAATCCTCTAATTGCAGCAGTGTTTGTCAAGAACTATTTCTACCCCTGAAGATGGGCACATGCTACTTACACCCTTAGAGATTTATGGGGGGACACTGAAAGGTTATATGACTTGTCCAGGATCACTTACAGGACTTCCTCGCTCTTAGACTAGCTCTATTCTCTATACCATATTACTTCTTTTTCCACTAAGTCAGACCATGATATTGCAGGGACTCTTATTTTTTAGATACATCATTACACAGATACTACAGACTAGTGTCTAGATGGGAGGGAGAAAACCTTGCTTTGTTCTACCAAATAATAGTAACTCACAATTATAGAGTGCTTTAAGTAATGATGCTGTTGACATTTTAATTTTAGTTCTTATCTACCAGTAATTTTCAAGTGACCTTTAATTTTAGTTAACATGATTGTTTATCAGTGAGGCAATATAGCATTATGAAAAAACTATTGGACTCGACACTGGTAGTCCTGAGTCCAAGAAGCAGCTCTGTCACAAACTCATTATACAACCTCAATCAAGTGATGTCTTTTCTCACTGAACCTCAGTTTCTTTTTCTGTAATAAGTGAACAAATAATATTTCCATTATCAAGATAATGGCTATTAAAGGCCCCTAAAAATACTTTGTAAATGTAAGTTGTCTATTTAAAAGAAAAATCAAACTATTTTACAAATTGGAATAAATTCAGGTTCTTTTTTGTCGGATAGGATTTTTCTTTGTCAAAAAATGATTTTAAAACTAGATTGAGGATGAAAACTTGAAAGAACCAAAGTATAGACTTTGGAATATGAAGCTGTTCATGTATGATTGAAATAAGGAAGAATATCAAATCTAGATATCCTAAAGCAGAGTCTACGTGCTCTGAGGATGTTAAGTAGGGTTATTTTGTGTAGAATCAATCAACAAGAGTTTATTAAGCACCGATGATGTTCCTGGAACTGGAATAATCAATGGGAATATAAAGACTCAAGTGAAATTATCCCTTCACAGTGAAAGAAATCCTAGGGTTGCTCCAGAACTATGTGTATAATATGAGAGCAGATGGAGTGCAAAGCTGAGGGAGTGTTGGCAGTGGTGGATTGGTGATTTTGGATTCACTTCCCTTGGGCTCTTCCTTCATCTGAAAGTAATCAATAGAAGAAAGTGTTGTGGGTTTTTTTCTCCATGTCTGGGACCTCAGGGAAATATCACCTCCAGTGCTTTCTCCCTTTCCGAGTTCTAAAGCACAATCTCATTTCTTAGAGAAGATCTCAGAAATTCATCAATGAATTATCCTGAAAACATAGCTAAGGGGTATGATGCCCAGTAGAAGCTAATGAACCGGAGAATAAATGAATAAATAAACAGTTCTCAAAAACAATCCAACTGGAGTAGAGGTCAGACTTTTGGAAATCTTATAATAAAGTCAGCTAAAGTGTATCATTCCCCAATCATTCATAGGTTAGCCTTTCATGAGAAGAATAATCAGAAAATGGATTGGATTTCTTAATATTTGGATGTTGACCTTTTTCATCATCAAAGATAGTGGAAAAATCACAGCATTTAATTTTTAATGTATGTTTGAATGAAGAAAAATATAAAAATGAATTGAAGAAAGAATAGACCAAGGACATTAAGCAACACAATTTTGAAATCATGATTGCATCGTGTTAAAGTTATCACTAATAGTAAAAGCTGAAAAAGGAATGAGAAAAAAGCAAAGGATAACTGCTAACACACAAGTTGACATTTTCATTTTTGTTGACTCTTAGGAGATCACAAATACAGAATATCAGTAGTATTTCTATGAAAGTATGAGAAGACAGACAATATAGTTTTGACAAATGACTTTTTAAAGTGAAAGTCCAGGATGATTCAATGTCCTAATTGATGGAGAGGGACAGAACATATAATAACTCATATTTTCTGTATGTTCAGAGATTAGTAAGTGCAGTCCCCTCATTTTATAGATTTAGAAACTGAGACCCAGAAAATAGGCATTAAATGGCAGCATTGGGATCGACACCTGGATCTTCAGGCTCTTAATACAGTATTCTTTCTACTTGGACTGAAATTCCCACAGGACATTATGGTTTGCGTTTAATGATTTAATTTGATTTTCAACAATTTTGTGAGATAGGGATGACAGAGGGGACTCTCCCTGCTTTTCAGGAAGAAACAGTTAAATGACTTGTCCATAGTCACTGCAGTGCTGGATCCTGAACCAGCTGACTTTGGACATAAGATCCGGGCTTCTTTCTTCCGAGCCAACAAGCCACATACAGGGACCAACTGGCTAAGTTAGCAGAGATTCATTATTATAGTCTGGTCATAGGAGGCTGACATTTTTAGCCATAATGCCTCATGAAGACCATTTAGTAAGGGCTGGAGAATGTGGCACTGACCCCTAGGGAAATCCCAGCCTCCTCGGATACAAACAGATGCTGGCCCAACATTCCCAGAGCCTTCCATTTCTCCAAGGTAATTTCCTAAGATGGGAAGAACAAGCCTTAATTACACTGCGTGTTGAATGAACTGAGTGGGACAGGAATGGGCCAACCAGAGACACGCCGTTTATAGACCGCTCCATCCTTATCGTACCTTCACACCTTGTTGTCAGTCTTTGATGCTCAGCGGTCCTTTCCCTCCATACCCCCTGACTTAGCCTATAAACATTCCAGCCACCTTCTTCTCCTTCCTGTTGATTTCCCAGAAACAGGCCAGGGCTTTGAAAACAGCTCTACCTGCACAATCAGGGAGGAGCCCGGAGTTTTAAAATGTTCAGAGTAAGCAAAAAGTTGAATAGAAGCAGTTTAATGACACTTCCTCTCTCTGCTTTCCACACCCTTCCCCTCTGAAGGTTTTTTAAAGAGGCTCTGCAGATCAATTTAACAGCATTTGCTGAATACCCTAGACCAGGGGTTCCTAACGGGGTCCATAGGTCCCAATGGATGCATTTCAGGGGGTCTGTGAACTGACATGGAAAAAAATTACGTCTTTATTTTCACCAACCTCAAAGTGAAATTCAGCATTTCCTTCAGTTATTTAAAAACATACTTCTGAGAAGGGGTCCCTACGTTTTATCAGAATGGGGCTAAAAAAAAGGTTAAAAGCTCTGCTCTCAACCCACTCCTGACTGTAGTGGTGTAGAGAATAGAGAATACAGCCCGTCTTCTGGAACTTGTCATCTATTTTCCAGACATGATGCTATATGAACTGCATAGAAGATAATAAGAATGATAACAATATCTGACATCCATATAAATAATAATAATTTATATAAATAGCAATAGTTTCTGACTATTACTGTTATATTATATATATAATATAGCCTCTGACATTTATACAAATAATATTTTACAATAAATTTATTATTTATAATAATTTTACAATAATAAACAATAATTTGTAATAACATTACATAATTACATAAATAATAATAAATAATATATAAATGATATTTATATAAGTAATAATAACTGAAATATAGCACTTTATTTTCTTTAATTATTTTGTTTCTATATTGATTGCACATTCTCAATATATCACTTGTATAATAAAAAAGAGACAAAAAAAAGGAAAACTAATGAATTGATTGAGTATAATAGTATTTTCATCCATATTCTCTCATCTCTGTGACAAAGGAATGGATGGGAATTTTCCCATTTCTTCTTCCGGATCAAGCTCAGTTGAAGATAAGTATTCAGTCTTTGTTTCTATTCTTCCACTTACATGATTTTAATCATTATGTAAACTGTTTTCTTAGTTTTTCTAGCTTCCATTTGTGTAAGTCTTCCCATACCTTCCATCATTTCTTATGGCTCTATAATATTCCATCACATTCATGCACAATATCACATGTTGTTTAGTTCTTTTCCAACTGATGGTCTTCTACTTTGTTTCTTTCCCTTTCTTTGCTACTCCAAAAACGAATGCTTCCTTACTTACATTTTACAGACAACATTGAATTATTTCTTCCCAACAACCCCTTGCAGTAGGCAACATAGATATTATCATCCTCATTTTATAGATGAAGAAACCAGGATTCAAGATTTTGAGATGATTTGTCTAAGATCGCCCAGCTGTCAAAAGCCAGGACAAGAACTCAAGATTTCTGATAGCAAATTCAGTGTTTTTTCCACTCTAGAGTAGACACATCGACCATGGGATCACTCTGAGATTCTGTGGGAAGCAAATAAAATCAGGAATCAATAGCACTCAAAAGCTATTTATAATATATATATAATCACATGTAATATATATATATATATATAATATTATATATAATACACTTTTACAGATGGAGAAACTGAGGACCAAGTGGCCAAGTGCCTTGCCCAAGATACATGAGCAGCCTCCAGGTCCTCAGGCTGTGGGGCTTGAGTTTCTCATGTGGTTTCTTTATATCTTCCTCTAGACTAGACTGGAGGGTTGTCTGCAGCAGATTTTGGTTTGTGCTGAGAGAGGAAGGGAGGAGGTGAGCTTCCTAAAGTGGTCCACAAATGGTGCCGACACAGCTGGGTGGAGGATGCCTTATTGCTGAGCAGTGTGGTCCAGCTGGGAGCTCATCTCATAGGTGAGGTGAGGCTGAGGGACTGGCTGCCTCTTAGCTGTGGGTGATAGAAAGAATAAGACTCAAAATGGAAAGAACCAACAAACCAAACTCTAGAATCGGGGTCTGGCCTCTGCCACGTGGTCCCTAGTTGTCCCTGGGCCAGACTCTTACCAGATCTGAGGGGGGTCTCTCCCAGCTCTCACATTCTGTTTTCCTTCCTTTTGTCATCTCCTATAAAATCAGTACACTGTGATACTCTCCCCCACCAGGGCCCTCTGGATTTAGGGTGAGATGGAGGATGAGAACTTGGATTGCACGTTGGCCCAGCCCATCTCTCTGAGTCTGACAATGGTTCTCTCCACAGACCTCCAGAGGCTCTTTCAGGACATCTTCAAGGTCAAAACTATTTTCATAAAAATACTGTTTTGAGTTCTGACAAGGTAAATAATGACACACAAACCACATAAACAAAAGCTTGCGTGTGTGTGAGGGGGAAGATCATCAATAATTTTTAGAGTGTAATAAAGGTCCTAGGACCAATAACATTGAGAAACATTCATCAAAGGGCTAAGTGTGCTGGGGATCAGGCTGTGTCCAGAGGGACTCAGCTGGCAGTTTCACCTGGAGGATGCTAGGGAGGAGGTAACTCTCTTTCCACACAGAGGAGAAATGTCAGAGACAGACTGTGCGGTGTGTCTACACCTGGGTAGACATTCTATAATTAGTATCGGTTAAATAACTACATATTGAACGGGGACTCTTTTATTAGCTGTGGAGACAGACATCCAAAAAGGACCCAGGTTCAGATGTTACCTTATTTACGTCGGGAGAATCTTGGTAATTCCTTTGCTTATGCATCTGGTGAAGGGCACGAAGTATCCAACCTTTGGAGTTTTGAAATGTTGGGAAAGTGACCTCCAGAAATTTGGGGGGTCAGAGTCCAGGCTGGGCCTCTCAGCTACCACAGCACTGATGCCCTGGGGAGTAAGGAGTGATCTCAGGCAAAGAGCAGGACGGGAGAAAGGCAGCAGGATGTGAGGAGGGGGCTGCATCAGGAACCGTTTCCTTTTCTTCTCAGATGAAACTGAGCCCTGGGCTGGGGCAGGAGAATCGAGTCGCCCATAGTTCCCCAGTTAATGAATTGTAGAATCAAGTCTATAACCTAGTCATCTTGGTGCTCAGTCCCTTTTTTCCAATTATGTTTGCAGAGTGCCTCCGAGGGAATGGATTTATCCAAGGTTTTGCCTTCCTGGCTGGAGCTCTGAGGCTGAATGGGAGCATTGGACATGCAATGAAGGGGGAACGAAGGCAAGAGCACAGGAAGCTAAAGGAGGAAAGGAGGGCAAACTCCTTTCTGTGCTTTGGCTTTAGCCAGCCCCACTCACATCTGTCTCCTCACATGAAAACTCCTTGGGTCATGGAGACTAGCTTGAGTTTCTAATGGGAGGAAAGATACAGTTTTTAAATGAGTCCATTTTATAGCACTGCCCTTATGAATTCACTGTGCTCAAGTAAACAAACCATGAACCCTTCACATCATGACTGCCATATTGTGAGGAAGGAGGAAGAGGAGGAAGAAGAGGAGGAAAAAGAGGAGAAAGGGGGGAAGAAGAGAAGAGAAGAAGAAGAAGGAAGAAGAAAAAGAAAGAAAGAAAGAAAGAAAGAAAGAAAGAAAGAAAGAAAGAAAGAAAGAAAGAAAGAAAGAAAGAAAGAAAGAAAGAAAGGGAGGGAGGGAGGGAGAGAGAGAAAGAAAGAAAAAGAAAGGAAGGAAGGAAGGAAGAAAGGAAAAAAGAAAGAAAGAAGGAGGAGAAGGAGAAGGAGGAATAAGAAGAGGCAGAGGAATATGACAATGATAATAACAGCAGAGCACAAGTTCATGGGTCCTGCCAAGTTAGAAAGGGTTCAAAAGTATTATCCCAGAGCAATAACTAGGACAGGGCAATCAGGGCTTTTCCCCAGGCTGGTAAAATGTATAGGAGCTAACCTTGCTCACACTCCTGCAGCAGCAAAGAAACAATTAATACTCACTTAGCAAAGATTATAGCATCATAGATCTAGAGAAAGGGGTCTTAATATGAGCTTGTTTTTAAAAAATTTTTTTTATAATTTCCATGACATTTCCATACTTGGTTTCTTTTGCAACCTGGCCTGGGAAAAGGGCAGCCACAGAGTGACTTCAACAGCGTGAGAGCCCTCCATCAGGTGCTTAAGAGAAGGCCTTCTCTTTATCCACCCGATCTTGCTTTCCCTTCCTCTGGGGGGGGGAGAGTGAGGAGCACCCCCTAGAACTGCCTTTTGTGAAAATAGAGTTGCCACTCTTAGGGACGGGTGGTGGTGATTCCTCCCATGTCAAGATTTGGGAAGGAGAAGGCATGATGGATTATATGTGGTGGGGGACAGCACTCATAGAGCCTAAGGTCATGGAATCATAGATTAAAAACTGGAAGAAAACCCAGAAGACACCAGTTTTTTATAGATGAGGAAACTGAGTCCCAGAGAGTTAAAATTTTTGAATTTATACTTTTGTAAATATATGTATTTTATGCATTGAAGAACATTATTCTGAGAAAGGTTTGTTGGTTTTACCAGGCTGCCAAACAGAAAAAAAGTCAAGAACCCTCTAGAGACCTCATTTTCATATAAAGAAATTAAGATAGCCGCTAAATGATTTGCCCCACACCTAGTGAAGTTATCTGAGGCAAGATTAGGACCCAGGTTCTCTTGACTCTGAGTCTGATGCCCTCACTCTCACATCACTCTTCCTTTCTCACCCTGTTCTAATTAGCTAAAATAAGCTGTAACCAGCTATCATTCTTTATCCCCTCAGCAACTGCATCCCAAGCGTCCTCTTGCCCAAGATGGGCCTGTCTGGCTTCCTTAGGAGGCGGCTTCCCCAGCAGCCTGAGGGCTGGGGGCAGGGTCTTTGTCTCCTCATTTCACCTTGACCCCATAGCAAAGCATCAGGATTTTTTTTTACCAGTTATTTATTCCTTTATTTACCAGTTTACTTCTTCCCAAGCAGAATTTGTCTTAAAAATCTGATTTGAGAGATGCATTGTGTTTGAGCTGTTTGCCTCAGACCCCAAAATTGCTAGTGACAGCTCTGACGAAGGCAGCATTCTAAGGTTCGGCAGTTAGGATCAGCAAATGAAGCCCCTGCCTTTACCTAATCAAACCGCAGATCCTTTAAGTTCTGGGGTGCGTAATTCTGATAACCTTCCTCGGCTTAACTTTCAGTGAAACTCAGCAAATAGTAATTAAACACCTCCAACTCACTAAGCACCTACTACTACTATTACTATTACTACTACTACTATTATTACTATTACTACTACTATTACTATTACTACTACTACTACTACTATTATTAACTACTACTACTACTACTACTATATTACTACTACTACTTTTACTATTACTACTACTACTATTATTACTATTACTACTATTACTATTACTACTACACTATTACTATTACTAACTACTACTACTACTTTTACTATTACTACTACTACTACTATTACTACTACAACTACTATTACTATTACTACTATTATTACTACTACTACTATTACTATTACTACACTACTATTACTATTACTACTACTACTACTATTATTACTACTACTATTACTATTACTACTACTACTACTATTGCTGCTGCTGCTGCTGCTACTACTACTACTACTACTACTACTATTACTACTACTACTACTACTGCTACTACTACTACTACTACTGCTACTACTACTATTACTACTGCTGCTGCTGCTGCTGCTGCTGCTACTGAGCACCATGCTGAGCTATTGCAATGGTATGGAATTGGGACTATAATTTATCTGGCAGAGGGAGCATGCAGGGAGGTATTTGGCTAATCAATGCAAAATTGACATCTTTTTGGTTTCTTATGGTCCAATTTCCATAGATAGACTTGAGATGGTTTGCAAATTTGGATGAGATTTTTATTCTCCCTAGCCTCTAACTAAAACTTAGCGTTTTCCTTGAATTATTTTAAAGCATTATTCTGAGGAGGGGTCCATGGCACTCCCGTCTTAGAGAATTGATGGGAGGTGGTGAGAGCGTTTGTCTGGGGACACCAGAAACAAGACTTAAACTCCAACCTCTTCATTCTGAGATCAGCCTTCTGACCCCCACAGCCCAGAGCTTCCGGATTCCAGAGGATGCTTAAACAAGATGAAAACCATTTCTTCTCAAGCCATTCCCAATACACTGGAAGAACTTTGTTTTTAGAGGGAAATTTTGGTTTCCCTGTCACAATTTCCTTAGGTTTTAAGTCTGCCTTTAGAATGGCCTCAGCTAGGTGGGGCAGTGGATAGAGTCACCAGCCTTGCAGTCCTGAATTCAAATCCGGCCACAGACACTTACTAGCTGGATGACCCTGAGCCAGTCCCTTCACCCTGTCTGCCTCAGTTTCCTCATCTGTAAAACGAGGTAAAGAAGGAAATGGCCAACCATTCCAG
Organism: Myrmecobius fasciatus; assembly: GCA_023553655.1. Lineage (NCBI taxonomy): Eukaryota > Metazoa > Chordata > Mammalia > Dasyuromorphia > Myrmecobiidae > Myrmecobius > Myrmecobius fasciatus. Next base: position 20,709 of record JAJPUD010015764.1, on the reverse strand, counting down.
TCTCTTTGCCAAGAAAATCTTAAATGGGGTCACAAGGAGTTGACAGAACAAGGGATCTCAGCTGCTGCAGATTCCGTGTTAGATCCAGAATCTAGAATTGGGATCTAGAAATCTGCCAGTCCAATGGAAGCATTGCCCCAAGCGGCTGGAGAGGAGATGGAGGCAGCTGGATGGTCTCCTCTATTCTGACTCCTGCTGGACCATCCCTGGAAGGCATCCAAGAGAAATGGAGAGCAGGGTCTAATTGTCAAGGGCCAGAAATGCTGCTGAAATGCAGGTTTTTGTCCTAGCCACAAGGTGGCACTTGAGTGACTATTTAGCATTGCCTTAATGGCACTGGCTGGTTGACCTGTGGTCCATGAGCTGAGCCAAGTAGAGCTGCAGAGGCTGCTTCCTAGGACTGTCACAACCTGGCCTGGGAAAAGGGCAGCCACAGAGTGACTTCAACAGCGTGAGAGCCCTCCATCAGGTGCTTAAGAGAAGGCCTTCTCTTTATCCACCTGATCTTGCTTTCCCTTCCTCTGGGGGGGGGAGAGTGGGGAGCACTCCCCTAGAACTGCCTTTTGTGAAAATAGAGTTGCCACTCTTAGGGACGGGTGGTGGTGATCCCCCCATGTCAATATTTGGGAAGGAGAAGGCATGATGGATTATATGTGGTGGGGGACAGCACCCATAGAGCCCAAGGTCATGGATTAAAAACTGGAAGAACACCCAGAAAACACCAGTTTTTTACAGATGAGGAAACTGAGTCCTAGAGAGTTAAAATTTTTGAATTTAAAACAGGATTACATAGTTAGGAAATGCACTATTAGTGAATTCCTTTGGGATAATCCCGACTTGCCAAAGTTACTCTAAACAATGGGCTTGAGTGGAAATTTGAAGGATCTGGATTCAAATCCTGGCTTTTCCACTTATTACCTATGTTTTCTCTTAGTTTCCTTGTCTGTAAAATGAAGGGGTTGTACAAGATGACCCGTGAGGTCTCTATTGGCTCCAGAGCTATGCACAGCCAATTCAACAAGCATTTATTAAGCACCTACTAGATGCAAGGAACTATACTAGACAGAATATAAAGACAAAAATAAAAAAAATCCTGCTCTCAAGGGATTTTATATTCCATCTGGGAATATATTTCAGGATAAAGAAATGAAAGAGGTCAAAGGCTCATGGACTTCTAAGGAGAAGTATGATCTAAAAGTCATGAAGGTAGTTTTCAAGAACAGTTCCAAAGACAATCGATGTGGGGAACTTCAAAAACATCATTAAAAATGCCATCTAATGCACAGGAAATGACCACTTCCTGATGTCTGAGTCCTTTCAGAAGGACTTCAACTCTCTATTTAGCCAGGTCATTAACTAGTTAGGTCAAAGGTCAAAATCAATACCAAATTAGAATAGGGAATGATGAGCTGAAGACTCTTTTATTAGTGATTGGGAGCATCCATTCTTTCATGTGGTTGATAATAGTTTGAATTATTTCTTCTTTTCAAAATTGTCCTTTCCGTTAAACCACTCTGTCCCTTTAGCAAAAATGAGCCTCCGGAGATCCATAGTCATTCAAAAGAGATCTGCCTCATTGTCTACACTGGGAAAAAATGGATGAAAAAAATATATATTACTCAGATTATTGCAGGCACTAGTGGGAAGATCCATTGAGCCGGCTCATCAGCGCATATATTTTAGATAACTCTACAGATGGGCAATGAGCTGGGTCCAGAAATGAAAAGGAGAAGGACATAAGCCTGGAAATCACTTATCCCTCTTTGAGGCTCAATTTCCTCCCCTGTAAAATGAGAATAATAATACTATGTCTTGGGGCAGTGAGGTGGCGCAATGGTTAGAGCACCAGCCCTGAAGTCAGGAGGACCTGAGTTCAGATCTGGTCTCAGACACATAACATTCCTTAGCTGTGTGACCCTGGGCAAATCACTTAACCCCAATTGCTTCAGCAAAAAAAAATAATAACACCATGTCTTGTCAAAGGAAACAGTGGGAAGGGAAGAGGAGAGGGGAAAGGAGACAGGTCCTGTGATGGGAATCCCACTGGCTTTTGTCACGAGCTCCCAGCCTGTTCCACTTTGGATCACTTCCAGAGTTCTCCACCAGTTTGCCATCCTTATGATTCCTCCAGCCTATATCAAGTCCTCACAAAGCAATCTCAGTTTCTGTTCTAATTTCTTCCACCTGCAGCTGGTGGGGAAGCACATCCTACTTTGGTCCTTGCCTCATGGAAGGATTAGCCAGGAACTTCCAGAGTGTTTCCCTTCTTCTCTCTTTAGCCTAAAAATCCCAGCAGATACTCTTCAAGGGAACCATAAACCCAGAAAGTCTAGAAATTATGTCATATACCTGCTTTCCATCTCACCAAGGCTCCATGCCCTGATGTGGTCCTTCTGACTCAGTTGTATGACATTGAGAAAGGGCTTTGTAAATGCAAACTGACTAGAAAAATATTAGGGACTATTACCCAAATCCTCAGGATCACTATGGCAGTTGTGGTCCACTGGTCCACTCCATCTCTGCACCCTGCCTTTTGCCATTCCTCTTAAGTGTCTGATCTCTTAATTATCCCATGGATAATGACATGTCATCTCTTCCATCCTTGCCTTTGGATTCGAACCCCCTCCCTCTCCTCTACCTCTTGGAATTCCTACCCATAAAGACCACCACAAGTGCCATCTTCAATATGTGACCTTTCCACATCCCACCAGTCATTAGTGCCCTCCTCTCATGCAATTAATTACCTTGTATAAATTTGCATATCCTTTGAATTATCTGTGCCCTGTACATTTTATTTAGGGGGGCAGGAGAGGGATACAAACTTTATTTCCTTTTTTGTCCTGAACCATCAGTGCTTCCCACAGCCCCTAGCACATGGCAGGGGCCAGATAAGTGCTTGTTAAATTAAATCAAATGCATGAGAATGTCTGAGCTCCGTTATCCTGTTGGATGTGTCCTGGCCCTTCAATCTCAACCTATCCAGCACCCAAATCACCCTCCCTTCTCCCATCTCCCCATCCCCCAGTTCTTGTTCTTTTTCTGCCCTGCAGCAGAGACCTTAGCGGTTTGCTCATTTTACAGCCATTTTACAGAGGAGGTTGGGACTTGCTAAGTAATGAGTCTGGAATTGGAACACTGGGCCTCTGATGCCCAATTCCACTATCTCCCCCTCTGGTCTCCCAGTTCAGCATCTTGGATTTCTCCTTGCTTTCCCCCTCATGCCCCACTTTCCAATCGGTCACCAAGCCCTGGTAATTGCCATCTTTCTCTCATCCATCACCTTGTATCCACTCCCACTCCTCCCACTCCACTGGTCCAGGCCCTCATTATCTTTAATTTAATAGCCTCCTAATTGCCTCTCCCAGCTCTAATCCATCCTAGACACTGAAGCCAGATTAATCTTTATAAAATCACTACCTCTCTGTCATCCATATGCTCCAAAAATCCATATGCAGTTTTGATTTAGACAAGAAGTTCACGCTTCTAAGTCTGGCATTCAAGGCTGTCTTTTCTCTGACCCCAACTTTCCAATGTTATCTCTTATTATTCAATTATACCAGTCACTTCAACTGACCAAGGGCATTAACTTTCATGTGGCTGTTTCTCTCCCAGGGTTGAGTGATTGATTGGATTGTCCTTTCTTTTTTTCTTTTTTTAATCTTTCCAAGTTCTGTCTTTCAAGGCCCTATTTTCCTGTTTGAGTTTTACCTCTTCCAAGAAGGCCTCCCTGACTTGTCAGCCCACAGTGAATTCCTCTGAAGTCCCATGTTCCCTGGCTGGATCACTTATTTGGCAATTCCCTGAAGTCTCCCTCTCTGTCTCTCTTTCTCTTTCTATCCCCCTCTTTCTCTGTCTGTCTGTCTGTCTCTGACTCTGTCTCTGTCTCTTTTTTCCTCTCTCTCTTACTTTCTGTCTGTCTCTATCTTTGTCTCTCTTTCTTTTTCTCTGTCTCTCTTACTCCTTCCCAACATTTCACAAGTGCTCTGAATGCAATTGATACTTAGCAAATCTGGGTTCAGAAGTTTCATGGCTTAGAAATACAACTGCTTCCAAATAACTGAACCTGCTGATCACCGACAGAATAATGAGTAAGCTAGATGTGGGTGTGAGCGAGCTGCAACATGGATCCAATGAAAATTTTTGATGAATAGCTAGTGTCATCAGGGAAATATAGGTGAGAAGATAGATTGGGTCTCTTGGATGGAAGAAGAAAATATTTATGGTCTTATTGGTCCTAGACTCGGGGATAATGGGTGAACAACCTAAGGGTCCACTGGTATCCAAAGAAAATAGCCCAAATCTTCTCTATTCATGGGAAGTGTGGACAAGAGTCACATAGGATGGGGAGGTGGGGATAGGCTGTGAGCTGCATTTCTAGAGGGAACCATTAAATCATTGATTTGTTTGAATATTTGAATATATATAACAAAGACAATTTTTAGAGAATCTCAGGCTGTCAGATTTGGAAGAGATCTTAGAGGCACAGAGATGACTCCACAAAGGACTGAGAATGTCCGCTTTATGGTAGAATCTTCCCCAAGAGATAAAAGATCTTTTTCAGCTAAATACTCTTTAGTCATTTACCTCCTTTGTGCCTCAGTTTCCTCATTTGTCAAATGAAGATGAATGAGATGGAGTGAGATGGATGGAGGGATGCCCGCTTCTTGCGAGAACATATAATAAACTTTTGTTTTGCTCCTAGAAATATCTCCGGCTTTTTTACTCACCATTCTGAGCCACACTTGGCCTTGATTTCTTCTAACTCTAAAATCTATGATCCCAGAGATCCATCTGTCTTTCCATGGCACACTACCTGCTCACCATTGATAGTATGTATAACTTGAGAATAAAGTTAGCCAGTCAGGATTTGAGACTCAACATATGGATGACTCTAGGACTGCCTTGCAACCTTACTATATTATTGGAACCAGAAGGAGGTCTCCATGGTGTGGGGTATACCCACTTATAGAAAGTTGTAGACAAGCATCTCACGGGATGAGGAAGCATGGAAAGGTTGAGATGCTCTAAAGAGGAAGTCTTTACCTTGGCTAATCCCCAGAGTGACTAGATTACCAGAATAAATAGATATTTACTAGAACCTTATGCCATGTGGTGACCTTTTAGGATGAGATTGTGTCTTCTATATCTTTGTATCTCAGGCAAGGCGCTCTACTGCCCAGAAAATATTATTGGAAGAATGAAGGAATATTTCAAGCATGGAAGAGTTGATTTCTTTATTAATGCAAAGTCTGCCCTTTCTCTGCCCTAGGAGACAACCATCAAGAACTGTTTCTGCAAAATTTCTTTCCCTGGTGATGAGCTGTTCTGCTGTTGGCCAGGCTCATCCTCAGATTACAGATTGGGTCCCCCTAAAAGCTTTCATAGTCTGGTGTAAGACAAGCCTTTGAGAACGGATGGATAGATGAATAAATGAGTGAATGTTGTTTATTGTGCGTGAATCACTGTACTAGATGCTGAAAATACAAAAGAGCAAAACACATCCCTTGTCCTCAAAGAGCTTACATTCTAACAAGGCAAACAACACAAAAGGGGTCTCCAAAGGGGCCAGCTGCAAATTGAAAAATTGGACTGGTTTTCACGCCAGCATGAGGCACTGGAGGAATCAGTGGAGTGAGTAAACAAATTAGTAATATATAATAATAATAATAAATAATAATTTGAATGGCAAAATGGCTTAGTGGAGAGAAAACTGGCCTCAAAGGTCAGGAAGGTCTAAATTCAAATCAATTAATCCATCAACATGCATTTTTGAAGTACCTACTATGCAACAGGCACTGGGAATATAAATCCAAAGAATGAAACAAGAACTAATCTCAAAGATCCCAGCAGGGAAAGCAATGAGGACATATGTAAATGTGTCTAAGATGAACATAGCGCTAAAGATAATAAATGCAAGGTAGTTTGGGAGGGTCTGCACTAGGAATTATGGGGACCAAGAAAGGAAGTTATATTGAATCCACATTTTGTAGAGGAGTTCTGCTTTTGACTGTCCTGGCTGTGTGATCCTAGACAAGGCATTTAAATCTCTCAGTACCTTCCAGACAACTTTCTGAGACTATGAACTTCAAAGCGGTTGCTGATTTGCAAAAGTAGAGGGGGTTTGCTCCTTTGGGAGTTTCCAACTCTGATGAAATCATGGGTCAAATTTCTATATAATCCTCTGGTCTATTGAGTGCTTTCCCCACCAAAAAACCTTGTGAATCAGGGAGTACAGGTACACCTTTCCCCATTTTATAGGTAAGGAAATTAAAGTATGGAAAAGTAAAGGGATTTGCCTAAAATTTACTGAGATTCAAACCCAAACCCTTTTTAAAGGTATAGAAATTTGCAAAAGCAAAACAAAACAAAAACAAAAAACAAAACAACTTTAAAGATAGGGATGAATTGGGATTGCTTTTGTTGGAACTGAAGGGTTTAACTTTTTGGTTCTTTGCTCCCTGGGGGAAAATGAGCTGAGAGTGAAAGGAGAACAAAGACGAAGAAACAGCTTGAAAAGCATTCATGAAGGTGGAGGAAAGTTTGCGGGTGAATCTAAAAGGGCAAAACCTGAAAACGACCTGATCCTCCGCCATCAGCCAGTGAAGAGGCTGGGGAGGCTCTCCTAACGGGAAAAGCAGATGCAGCTGTTTATCTGCCGTGGGGGATGATTTAATGGGACGAGCGTTTCTAAGGTTCGGGGCTTGTGGGAAGAGGAGCAGCTCCAGCCCGAGAGCCGCTGATGCTTTTAACATATGACTCTGAAAAGGAGAGTGACCCTTTAATGGCCACTTCAAAGCCTTGCTCAGGTGCTGAATGACGGCGCCCCGGGAGGAGATTTTTTATTGGCTGTCTGGAACCTGAAATCCATCAGTCAGCAAGCACTCCCGGCACGTGTCATTGCCGGACATTGCGCTATTTCGGGGGATACAAGGACAAGCATAAATCAGTGCTTACCCCTAAGAAGTTTACAGTCTAACAGAGAGACACAAACGTGTGGAAGTGTCAGGGGAAAAACTGGTCAGTGACTGCCCCCTTCAAGGCTCCAGGAGAAGAAAGGAAATCTCAACAATAGCTATTCATCTTCAAAGAATCCTTGGTCTGGAAGTGATGGGGTGTGTGTGTGTGTGTGTGTGTGTGTGTGTGTGTGTGTGTGTGTGAGTGAGTGAGTGACAGAGACAGAGAGAGAGAGACAGAGAGAGAGACAGAGAGACAGAGAGAAAAATGGTTGCATGGATGGATGGATGTATAGGTAAATGAGTAAATTTGTAGATAGATGAATGGATGGATAGATAGATAAGTAGATAGATGAATTGGTAAATATATGCTAGATGGACAGATGAATAGGTAGATAAGTAGAGCACTTATTATACACTCATTACATTCCTGTCATTGTGCTAAAAGCACAAAGATACAAATAATAGGATCCTTATCAAAAACATACGACCAAAGAGGGAACCACCTCTAAGAAGAGAATGGCAGGTGGGAAATATGTGTTTAGGGCAATTGATATGCCCAAGTTCATGCAACTAGTCTTATAATCTCTCTCTCTCTCTCTCTCTCTCTCTCTCTCTCTCTCTCTCTCTCTCTGTCTGTCTTTTTCTTACTGTCTTTCTGTCTCTCTTTTTCTCTCTCCACTTCTTTCCTTTACTTCCTCCCTTAACCTTCTCTGCATTTTTTTCCTCTTAAAATTTTCTATTTTTACCTCACAATAACTTCCCAATATATTCCTTCTTTATTCTACCAAGAAAAACCTATTTAAAAAAAAGGAAAAATGGGCCAATCCATCAGCCAAATCCAATGGTCGATGCAATGTTCCACGTTTATAGTACATGATCTACTTCTGCACAGAAAAGAGAGAAGTGCATTCTCATAGGTCTATTTGTGCTCCAGCTTGATCACTCCTATAAGGGTAACTCTGGCATTCCTACAGCACCCTAACAAGTGAAGGACATTTTGCATGCATTATCTCATGTGACTCCTGTAAGGCAGATGCTATTGTTATCCTCATTTTTACAGATAAGGAAACTGAGGCTCATAGAGGGTGAGACATTTGGCCATGGTCACCTAGCTGGCAAATGACGAAGGTGGGATTTGAACTGCAAGTCTTCCTGTTCCTTTTCCCCTTTCCTTTTCTTCCTCTTTCTGCTATAGATAAATGAGCAAATCAATCTCTTTGGCTTGGTGAGTGATCATATGGCATGTGGTAACTCCTATGGGTGCCCAGTGCTAACAGGCCATGGGATTTCATCCAAACATAGGTCAGTTAGTTTTGTTCTGTTCTGTGGCTAGATTTCACCTGTGACCCATGGCAATTGTGTATACTTGGTTATAATAAGGGAAATGAATAAGATCCATGGTGAACCGTCTCCATTGCCAAAGACACAACTTGATTCACTGATAGTGAGGTCCTAGGGTAGCTAGACTTTTTTTTTATTTTTTATTTTTTGGATCTATATAAAGCTTTTTATTTACAAAACATATGAGTGATTTTTCAACATTGACCTTTGCAAAAACTTTTTTTCCCCAAGCTTTTCCCCTCCTTCCCCCCACCCCCTACCCCTAGATGACAGGTAATCTAATACATGCTAAATAGGATAAATTATATGACAAATACAATACATGTATACATATCTATACAGTTATCTTACTGCACAAGAAACACCAGATCTAGAAAGAGAAGAAGAAAAAAACAACCTAAGAAGGAAAACAAAATGCAGGGAAATATTCACAGAAAGCATTAAAATGCTGTGTTGTGGTTCACTCTCAGTTCCCACAGGCCTCTCTCTGGATGTATATGACTATCTTCATCGCAGCACAACTGCTTTGAATCATATCATTGTTGAAGAGAACCATGTCCATCAAAATTGATCATCGTATATTCTTGTTGCTGTGTATAATGTTCTCCTGGTTCTGCTGATTTCACTCAGCATCAGTTCATGCAAGTCTCTCCAGGCCTCTCTGAAATCCTCCTGTTGGTCATTTCTTACAGAACAATAATATTCCATAACATTCATACACCATAATTTATTCAGCCATTCTCCAATTGATGGGCATCCTTTCAATTTCCAGTTTCTTGCCACTACAAAAAGGGCTGCCACAAACATTCTTGCACATGTGGGTCCCTTTCCCTCCTCTAAGATCTCTTTGGGATATAGGCCCAGTAGAAACACTGCTGGGTCAAAGGGTATGCACAGTTTTATAAATCTTTGAGCATAGTTCCAAATTGCTCTCCAGAATGGTTGGATCCGTTCACAGTTCCACCAACAATGTATCAGTGTCCCAGTTTTCCCACATCCCCTCCAACAGTTATCATTATCATTTCCTGTCATTTTAGCCAATCTGACAGGTGTGTAGTGGTATCTCAGAGTTGTCTTAATTTGCATTTCTCTGATCAATAGTGACTTGGAGCACCTTTTCATGTGACTGGAAATAGTTTCAATTTCTTCATCTGAAAATTGTCTGTTCATATCTTTTGACCATATTTATCCATTGGAAAATGGCTTGAATTCTTATATATTTGAGTCAATTCTCGATATATTTTAGAAATGAGGCCTTTATCAGAACCTTTGAATGTAAAAATATTTTCCCAGTTTACTGCTATAGGGTAGCTAGACTTGGAAGGGATTTTGGAGAGTGTCTATTTTGACTTCCTCATTTTACAGACGGGGAAACTGAGTCCCAGAGAGATTATGTGATTTGCCTGTGGTCTGACATCTGGTAGATAGAAGCCAAACCATTCGATTCTCTGCAAAAAGAAAGACTTTCTCTTACGTTTGCCTGTGCTTTGAACCTAGTGAACATGCATGGAGGGAGAGAATCTGAGGTCTGGGGGAGGAAGTCAAGCTAGTTCAATATGCACAATTGCTGGGCAAGATCAGAAAAACAACATGTTCTTTCAATTCCCAATTTTCATCAGAGTCTGGGAAAGAACTTGAAAGAACCAAATAAGAAATAACTATAATATTCACCATTTACTTGGGCTTACAAATAAGAGGAAAGGAGGGGAGGGAACGAGCATTTATTATGCACCTACTGTGTAAACAGTTTACAATTATCATATCATTTGATCCTTCCCCAAATGGTGGGAGGTAGGGGCTGTTATTATCCCCCATTTTATAGTTGAGGAAACAGTGGTTAAGTGATTTGCCCAAGATAACACAACTATTAAGTATTTGAGGCCCCATTTGTACTCTGGTCATCCTGATTCCAACTCAGTACTCTGCCCTGTGGTCTGCCCCATATGCCTTGGATTACAAGCTCCTCATTACAGACAGGTCCTTGTCCTTATACTTAGCTGGGGAAACAGCCTCCAAACACAAGATTATTCCTGACAAATAAAATCCTGCCCTGATCCCTGCCTCTCCCCACATGATGGCTGCTGTAACCCTCCGAGGGAGCCCATGTATAACTCCTTGCTTTTAGTGATGTCTTAGATTACTCTCCAATATTACAGAACCCCAGAGGTAAAGCTGAAAGGGACTTGGGACATCATCTAATCGAACCCCCTCATTTTACAGAAGAGGAAACTGAAGTCCTGAGAGGTTAAACTTATTTGTCCAAGTCTACAAAGGTGGCAAATGTCAGAAGTGAGATTTGAACCCAGGTCCTCTGGCTCCAGAGCCAGTGTTCTGTCTACTGCATTTCCCACAGCCCTAGAACCCCCTCCGGTATAACTACCTCTAGAACCAAATCTGAGGAACAAAAAGGAAGAGCATTCCAGTCTGCTTAATTTTTTTGTAGTCATTGATCTTTCTCCTTAACTTGCTTATTCATTGTTTTTAGGTTTCCTGGTTCTGCTGATTTCATTTTGCATCAGCTCATAGAAAAAAAAAAAGTTTTGTTGCCATGTTTTGTTTTTACCTTACAAACATTTCCAGATAATCCCTGCTCCATGTGAGGTATCTTATAACAAAGAAAACAATTAAGCAAATCTCATAATTCAATGACCTCATCTGCATGGAATATCTCCCATCTCTAGTAGCATGCTCTCTCTCTATCTTTAAATGAACATAAATTGATTTTCTCTTCCTTCCATCCCCACCCTTATTGGAAAAAAAGAGAAATTCCTCATAACAAATATATCCATAGTAAACAAAACAAACTCCTTCACTGATTATATACATCTCATTCTGATCCCTGAATCCATCACCACTGTCAGGAAGTAAATGGCATGTTTCATTATCAATCTTTATGATCATGGATGATCTTTGAATTGACCATGATTCCTTCAGTGATGTTGTTGTATATAGGGTTCTCCTAATTCTTCCCATGATTCTCTATATTCGTCAATTATTGTTTTTCTTTTTAAAAAATTTTCTTATTTATTTAATGTTTTCCCCAGTTACATTTAAAAATTTTTTCTTTGTTTTTTTTAAACTTTTGAGTTCTAGATTCTCTCCCTTACCCCTAGCTCCCATTAAGAAAATAGGCATGAAGTTATGCAAAAACATTTCCATATATCATGTTGTGAAAGAAAATATAGGTCTCTCATCCCAAAAACCCTCAAGAAAAATAAAGTTAAAAAAGAGAGGGGGGGAGAGCATGATTCAATCTGTATTCAGACATATCGATTTCTTCTCTAGGTACAGATAGGATTTTTCATCCTAAGTCCTTCAGAGTAATCATGAATCATTGTACTGCTGAGAATAGCAAAGTCATTTCCAACTGGTCATCCCTGAACATTGCTATTGCTTTGTATACAGTACATTTCACTTTGCTTGAGTTCAAGGAGGAATTTCCAGGTTTTTTTCCCCAAGAGCATTCAGCTTATCACTTCCCATAGAACAACACTATTCCATGACAATCATGCATGACAATTTATTCAGTCATTCCCCAATTGATGAGCATCCCTTCAATTTTCAGTTCTTTGCCCTAAAAAAGAGAGCTGTTATAAAACATGTTTGTATATACAGATATTTTTCCTCCCCCCCCCTTAAAAATCTCTTTTGGTATTCATGCCTAATACTGGTATTGTTAGGTCAAAGGATGTGCATGAATTTATAGCCTTTTGGGCATAGAACATATCTTTTCATCATTTATCAATTGGTACATGGTTCTTATTTTTTATAAATTCGATTCAATTTCCTCTATGTTTGAGAAATAAAGCCTTATCAGAGAAATTTACTTCAAAATTCTTTTTACAATTACTATTGCTAACTGTATTTCCCCCATTTATCCTATTTTCTCTCTCTTTTCACCCTGCCCATCCCAGTGTACCACCCTTCTCCCAATATGCCCTCCTCTCTTTTTTCACTTTCCCCATTTCCCATATCCTATTACTCTACTATTATCCTACAGGATAAGATAGATTTCTATATCCATATTGAGTGTGTATATTATTTCCTCTTTGAGCCAATTCTGATGAGAGTAAGATTTCCTTATTCACTTTCTCTTCCTCCTCTTCCCCTCCACTGTAAAAGCTTTATCTTCCCTCTTTTTTATGGCAGATAATTAAAACCATTCCACTTCTTCCTTTCCTTTTGTGCCAGTACATTCTTCTCTCCCCCCTTAATTTCATCATCTTTAAAAGATATTATCCCTTTATATTCAACTGACACCTGTGTCCTCTATACATATTCCTTCAAACTGCCATAATAATGAGAAAGTTCTAATAAGTTACAAGTATCATCCTCCCATGTAGGAATATAGATAAACCTTATTGAGTCTTTTATGATATGACTTTTCTGATTACCTCCTTATGTTTCTCCTTTGTTTTGTATTTGAAAATCAAATTTTCCATTCAGCTCTGATCTTTTCATCATGAATATTCAAAAACCTCTATTTTATTTAATATCCATCTTTTCCTCTGAAGGATTATACTCAATTTTGCTGGGTAGGTGATTCTTATTTGTAATTCTAGACCCATTGCTCTCCAGAATATTATATTCTAAGCCCTCTAATCCTTTAATGTAGATGTTAAATCTTGTGTTATCTGACTGTGGCTACAGTATCTTTAAATTGTTTCTTTCTGGAAGTTTACAATATTTTCTCTTTGACTTGGATTTACAAAACTTGACTATAATATTTCTGGGAGTTTTCATTTTGGGATCTCTTTCAGGAGGTGATCAGTGGATTCTTTCAATTTCCATTTTACCTTCTGGTTCTAGAATATCAGGACAATTTTCCTTGATAATTTCTTGAAAGATGATATCCAAACTCTTTTATTGATCATGACTTTCAGGTAGCCCAATAATTTTTAAATTCTCTCTCCTGGATCTATTTTCCAGGTCAGTTATTTTTCCAATGAGATACTTGGCATTTTTTCTATTTTTTTTTCTTTTTTTGGGGGGGGGCATTTTGCTTTATTGTATCTTGATTTATCATAAAGTCATTAGCTTCCATTTACTCAGTTCTCATTTTTAAGGAATTATTTTCCTCAGTGAGCTTTCATACCTCCTTTTCCATTTTGCTTTGTAAGGCATTCTTCTCCTCAGTTTTTTTTTGTAATTCCTTTTGCACCACTCTCAATTCTTTCCAAAATTTTTCCTCTATCTCTCTTACTTGATTTTCAAAGTTTCTTTTGAGTTCTTCCATGGCCTGAGCACAATTCTTATTTTTCTTGGAAGCTTTGGATGTAGCAGTTTTGATTTTGTTATCTTCTTGTTATCTTCTTCAGAGTAAGTGTTTTGATCTTCCTTGTCACCATAATAACTTTCAATGGTCAGAATCTTTTTCTGTTGTCTGCTCATTTTCCTAGCCTATTACTCTGCTTTTAACTCTTTGTTCAAGGGGGCTCTGTTTCCAGAGTGTTGAGTGCACTGTTCCAAAGTTCAGGGCTTTTGTGCGGCTGTTTTCAGAGATCCTTCTAGGAATCTCACCACAATCACTTTTTCTTCCTGGAGCTGCTAAGAATGTCTTTGCCCCACTAGCTGTAAGGTCTTATGTGCTAAAGCACACAAGTCCTGCTTTGCTGATACTGGGACTGGGGATTGGACTGGGACTGTGCTGTACTCCCACCCTGGTGCCACAGACTCTCTCCAATGGTTTCTCTCCAAGTCCTCTCTGGTGTCCCTAGGGAGGAGAGGTCCAGGAGCATCCAGCATCAGTGCTGATTTAGAGATCCCACCTCACTGACTCTGGGACCAGGGCCAGGACCAGGACCAGCATCAGGGCCAGGGCAGGGGCTGTGATGACAGGGCCTGCACTTGGATTGATCCCTGGGTTCCCAACCTAGTTCCACAGACCCTCTCCACTGGCTTTCCAGGTCCTTTTTGGTGTCTCTGGGATGAGGGGTCTGGAAGCACCAATACTGTCACTGATTCAGAAGTTGGGCTGGGTCCAGGTCTAGGCTTGGATCTAGGACTGGAGCCAGGGTAGCTCCGGTGCAGCCTGTACAGACCTTTTCTGCTGACCTTCTAAGTTGACTTAGGCTGGGGAATGTTCCATTCTATTTATTTGGGTGTTTTGTTGCTTTAAATTTTGTTTAGAGTCATTATTAAAGCAATTTGGAGAACTTTGGGGCAGAAGTTGGGTGAGATCCTGCCTTCACTCTGCCATCTTGGTCCATCTCTGTTGTTTCTTGTCTAACATCCCCTGGTTTAGCCGTTCCTAAGTTGATGGTCATCTATTTTATTTCTAAAATCAAAGAGTGCTACTATGAATATTTCGCTTTATATAGAGTCTTTTTTTCTCATTGACTCCCTTGGAGGTACATGCTTAGCAATAGAAAATCTAGGTGAAAGAACGTGGACATGGGAATGGTTTTCAGTTTAAGATCTTTCTTATATGGAGACGATGCTGCCTTCCTGTGATGTATTTACACATTGCTATAAAAATTTTTGGACTTGGTACTAGCCCTCTGAAACTATAATTCACAAGCCCCTACTGGTATGTTTCCAATTAACAATCAGCCAGTGAACTCATCGGCTCTTAGCAAAGATGTTTGCTAAAATGTCAGAGCAAGAATAAGTAGATACAAAAAATTCCTCTCCTCTTAAACCTGGGGCTCATTTTCCCCCAATACACCCAGCATTCATAGAAAGAAGGGGTTCAAACTTAAAATATAGCACATACTTGGGGCAAAGGCAGCTCTCGATGCCTGTGTTACAGATCCTGGAATTAATTTTTTCTCTTTAAAGTCTTCATCCTGGGTTCCCAGGGTCTGCTTCTTTCCATAGTTCAATTCTGAATTGAATTGCTGACGTAGAGAAAACTCCACAGGGTATCCGTCTCTTTGTAGACATAATAATGTCTGTGTGTCTGCTTCCCGATGGATGCATTATCTCCTAAACTACATGGCTGATGTATTTGGGGAGTGGATGAGAGAAAAATTCCCTCCTCTCCTCCACATGCACTCTTAGCATCCAGTGTTTCCATCTCTCAAATTTGAACAGTTACATGACTTGATTTTTTAGCTATGTAGGCCCAAGGGCATGACTGATTCAGCCAATCACTAGATATGTCATGTAGTGACAATTCACTTTATGGCCTAGCCAAAGGCCTAAAATGTAATCAGATTGTGTGGTTGTAGGAAAATTTCTTAACAACTCCTTTATACTCTTTCTTTATTACCTCGTGATTATTTTCTGAACGTTTTGACTTTGTGTATCTGTAGGGGGGAGAGGATGGAGACCACATCGCTCATCTGTTCCATAAGTGTTCTAGTACCTGGGGCAAATGTATTTTCAGGGCTCTGGGATAGATCCAGGGATTGTAGGAGGGAGCTACAGAAATCCCCGGGGGATCTCTGAGCCCCGCCTAGGGAGGCTGACATATGCTGCTTGTGCATGTCTTGTATGATGTCGCATGTGATGGCACGGTGTGAGTGGAAGTGGGCACATGGGGATTAAGTGACTTAGTTTGAGCTACAAGAAAAATAGCAACGTCCATTTCTACAGTTTTTTACTTTTTATATTTAGACAATTAGGATTAAGTGACATAATCTGAGCTGTAAGAAAAATAGTAATGTCCATTTCTGTAGTTCTTTATTTTTTATTTTTAGACAATCAGGGTTAAGTGACAGACTGAGCTATAAGAAAAATAGCAATGTCCATTTCTATAGTTTTTTACTTTTTATATTTAGACAATTAGGATTAAGTGACTTAATCTGAGCTATAAGAAAAATAGCAAGGTCCATTTCTGTAGTTCTTTATTTTTTATTTTTAGGCGATCAGGGTTAAGTGATTTGTCTAGAGTCACACAGGTAGTAAGTGTCCTCCTGCCTCCAGGGCCAGTGCTCTACCCACTGTGCCACCTAGTTTCCTCCATTTCTATAGCTCTTTAAGGATTACAAAAACCTTCTCATTTTCCATCACTGTGCCTTTGGCCTGGTTCTCCCTCATGCCTGGACTGCCTCTCCTTGCCTCTAACTCTTAGAATCCCTGTTTTCTGCCAAGACTCAGTTCAGGTTCCAGTTTCCTGAGCTCCTCCCCCATCATCTGTCAGCGACCCTCCCCCCAGTTGTCTGTGATTCCCCTCTGAGGCCAAGGTGATGAGGTCCTGATGGTGTTCTGGACTAGGAGAAACTAAAGAATTGATCCCTGAGGTAAGCAGGCAGAGGGCTCTGTTGGAGATCAGTCTGGCTCCATAGTCCCATCCTTTGGGGGGTGGTCCCACCTGGGATCCTGGGACCCACCCTCTGGGGTGTCTCACTACGCTATATCCTGTCAGAAATCCCAGTCATGTCCCTGAAGTTAAATTTTCCCCATAAAATCTACTTGGGACATCCCGTGGCTACTACCATCCTTTGGGTCAGTCTGCCATGGCACTCTGCCTCTCCCCTTCTCCTTCCCCCAATGCCATGGGCTATCTCCCCTAACTTTACTATGCTTCCCAACCTCAATTCTCTGTCTTAAATCCAGCTAGCTGTTTGAGGGTGCTAAGTTACCTTTTCAAGCTAAAGACATGTCTCAACCTCATGGGATGTTCCCTTTCTACTGGGTAATTGTAAGTTCCACTGAGGCTCTTGTCTTTCATATGCTCTCCCTCTCTAGTTCATATTTACCATTCCCAGTGTCTATTGTATCCCTTGATTTTGTCTCTAACTCCTTCCCCTAAATAAGTCTATCTTTGGCCAAAGAGAATGGTCGTTGTGAATTATTCACATGACTGAACCCCAACTTTTGGTTCCTGCCATCATTTTGAAGAGGGAATAGCTTCTAAGGGAAATAGAGCAATGATGACGTCCCCCGACCTTAGAGTGTTTTTGTTCTAACACTGTCAATAATTCTAAAGTCTTCTGGCCTTAGGATAGTCCTCCAAACATTAATGACAGATAGACAATCTGTTGGTCAGTGATAACCAAGTTCCTGAGACAATAGTGAATCCTTTAGACCTACCTGTAAGCCATAAAATTAGCAAATAAGTAATATAAAGCTCTGGTCTCTCTAACTTTTCCTATAAATTTGCCTTCTTGTCCCTGGTTCTTTGCTAAAATCCTTTTTGGAACTTAGCCTGCTTCAACTGGCGTTACAATTACAATAAACTTTGCCCCTTGACCTGGAGATGGGTTCAAGCCTTGGACATTCTTTTGGGATACCTTGAAACATCTGGGGTCTGGAACCCCAACCTCTTGGGGTCTTCTTTCTGAACCTCAACAATTTGATTCCAAACCCACATCATAAAGCACATTTTTGGTCCTCAAAACTCTTGGCTTTGTCCTTGATAAAAGGTAAGATATGCAAACCCCAATATTTTTCCTGCTCCTCATCTAAAGCAGGAGTGTCATAGCTGGGAACTACTTTATTCACTGGATATATAGAGATAGACTTGAAAATTGAGGGGTAAAATGCAGATCCCTACTTCTCTATGCTTAAAGGGAGCATTAGGGGTTTTTAGAAGTGTTTGAGTTTCCAATATTGCAGAGGGAACTATCTAGGATTGAAAAAGTGTGATTTTCTCTGTATCATTCCTGTCTCTGTGCTTGCATTTTTGCCAGTCCCTGACAGTTTGCCCTGTTTTTGCAATTCAGACTAACCTGAACTTTTCTCGAGTTATGTTTTTCTCTCCTTGAAGGACAGATTTGAGGTCCAAGATTGTCCTGATTAGATTGTCCCCTTGATTAAAGATCTCTGCAGTTTGTGGTTATGTCCAGTCCCTCTGATGAATGGTAGGCTCCCCCAAATCCTCTCTCCATATTCTGGAGTCAGCCTCAGTTTCTCTCCAGATGGGATCTCCTGTGTCCCCAACTTCCCAAACCCTAAAATCTTCTTGGGACCCCAAATATATAAAAGGGTGTGGCCCTTTCAGATTCTCCTTGGAAGATACTTCCCCACCTTCTCTCTCTAGACTGAGACTGCCTCCAGGTGGCTTGGGGAAATCTGGGGATTTAAGATTTTTCTCCTTTTCCCCCAAATGATTTGGCCATGGAATAAGAGAACCCTTAAAATTAATTGAGGAAAATGGGATGAAGTTGTATACAACAAGTAATATGTTCCATTGCTGAAAAACTAGTTCCTCTCGCATGAACTTTTGCAACCAAACTAGTTTATATATTATAAGGAAGGATAGAAGTAGTCTTTTGTATATTATTATAACATAATGTATATTCACATATTTTACCACTAATAGATATACATCTGTGCCATAGAAACATTATAAATATTTTTCCTTTCAGATTAATTCTGAAAAAGATCTAATTCCAGTTAGATTAAGTACTTTAAATTGATTTACAATCATTCTGGCTAAATTCATTCAGAACTAACCCTAATTAATCTGTGAATTTGGTATCCTGAATGTAAATTCAGCTAATTTGTCAGTTCCTCATTTTAGTTTTGAAAGAGTATTTCTTCCTTTTCCATTGAAAGTTGTGATCCTCTTCCATATGGATTTTCAGGAAATAATCCTATACATGAAGCAATGTGCTGCTTGAAATCGGCCAATTGTTCTAGATCTGTGATCCTGCTCTTGCTGAGAGCATGGAAAATCATCCAATTTAAATTGGAGGTTCTACTAAAAAGCAAATGATAATGCAGTTAAAATTCTGTATTTTATCATAGCTGAGTTCTCCCTAGAAAATTGCCATTTCTAATGCTTTAATATTGACTTTCTAAAATTATTATTACTAATTCATCCCTCAGTGAGCATTCATTGTTGGTGGGATTTTAGTGGCCGAATTAGTAATGATAATGAAAAATGATAAGTTACTAAGATCTAAGTTTCCAGGTCAAATCCTTACCACATGGCCAGAAAAGCAGCTTTCTCTTTTATGTAAGATGTGTTTTAGTTGTAGAATATAAACTTTATCCACATGATGAGCTATGCCCCTTTCCATCTTGAGGCAGCCATGGTTCCGGTGGAAGATAGAGACCTCTAGCCCTTGAACCCAGAATTTCTGTTCCCCAAAAGATAGAAAAGGAGGAAATGTCTAGCTAAGGATTGTGGAGCAATTAAAACCTTTTTGCTCCTTAATTGTCTCCAAGAAAATCTCCCACCCTAACTTATCTTTCTTAACTCTTTTTTACCACTTTGTTGGCTATTTGAATTGATAGCTAAACGAATTGTGAATTTGCTAGACCTTCTTCAGAGTCCAGCCTGAAACCCATTGAACTTCTCCTTCACCTAAAGGTGAAGGGATCCCCCAATTTTAAGTCCCATTCCTCTAGGTAACAGAGGTCTTTGGGGGAGACCCAATGTTTTTTGTTTTTCCTACAAGACTTATTAATCTCTTAGCAAAACTGAAGGTTAGTGATTAGACTTATTCAGGGGATGCCCATGAATCTAGTCATTTTGCCATTTCTGGTGAGGACCCCACTTTTTCTGGGACTGTGGGAGTCAGCTATGAGGACTGGGATTAGGATTCTCTGGTCAAAGGTACCTTTTGACAAGGAGAATACTCAGGAGGTTCCCTTTTGCAGACCTGACTTCTCTTTGAAATTATAATTGGACTTAGGCAAATAGCTTTTAGTTAGCTTTTTTAGCCCAAAGAGTGGGAGGATTGTAGATGGCTTTTTCTAGGAGTTGGAGACCCTAAATTTTGAGCCCCTCCCTCATCCCTGAAGGCCTCTTAAGCCATAAAGACTAGTTTTGAGATAGGGAAAGCTTTTAACTGTCATATCATAAAAAACCTGACATAAATCTGGAAACCTAGAGCTGGTCACTTTGAGCCAGAAATAGTTAATTAAAGTTATGGAACTGCTAAAACATTTGAACAGATTCTGGGGGTTTGGAGACTAATCATTAAGTTGTTTGGCACTAATTGACTTATTTCTTCTTAATTGCATTTGCTATGAAACTTAGTAAATACTAATTGATAAATAATGGTTATTTCTGGAATTACAGAACTGAAATTTGGCTTGTAAATAAAAGCTTTCTGCGGTCCTGAAAAGCTTGAAGAAAAGCTGCAGAAAGAACAAGCCCCCTCTCTGTGGGATTCTCCATGCTTCTCTCCCTTAGAGAGACTTGTGGAATCTGTCTTGGCTAACCTGGATTTTTTTGGAGTTTATTCTGGTTCCCCAACATTTTTAATATAACTCCTCAGCATTTCTGGCATAGAAAGTAAATTAATCAATAAGCCACAAACTCCCCACTGGACACCGGGTCCAAAATTCTTTGACCATATTTCCCAGGACCCTAAAGTCCATCAATTTCTGAAAGTTCTTACAGTTCTTGCTCTGGAAATGGGAACTCTGCATGTCCCCCTTCTCTTGTGTGTGTGTGTGTAAAAGGGTATGACTTATTGGCTCAACCATTTTGCATTCTCTTTCCCTTCAGTCTTAACTACAGAGGGTTAAATTGGATAGATGGGAGGGCGGAGCCAAGATGGCGAACTGC